>PITA01015318.1:39209-50711 GCA_004023965.1 Spilogale gracilis
ACACACAACCCGCAAAGGAGGCGACTATGCAGACTTCCATGAGGCCTGTGGGGCAGCGGGGCCTCAGTCCCTCCTGCAAGGGTGTGACTTACAGACTTTCTGGGAAGAGACAAGGCTGTACAACCCAAAATCAGTTGTGGTTTCCGTGGCACAGGAACAAAACGACAAGTGGGGGCTTCAGGCATCAATCTGACCAGTGGCTGTGGGTGCATCCAGTTGTGACAAGGGGCCAAGAGGGAATATACAGGGAGAGGCTGTGAGCCCTGCACCATCCAGAGGGATGCTAGATGAGGGCTCTCCCTGGAAAGGAGGCCTGGGTGCAGACATCTAGCTCTGGCATGACTTACTGAAAAGCTTCAAAAAGCCATAAAAGAACAAATCCTCCAGAAAACTAAGCCTGAAAACCTGGTTTCCAGGGAGCCCAGCCCCTAGGAAGGGGGCAGAGAGACCCAGCCCAGATGGAAGGCACTGAAAGGCCCCTCCTCTAGAAGGCAGCCAGAAGAACAAGAGGACAACACCAAAACTGTAAAACCCCAACATCAGGGGAAAGGCAATATATTAATCTCCTGGTACTACCCCAAAAGCTGTACACGTTATAGATACAACTTTTCACTTCATTTCCATCGTTTAGCTTTTATCTAATTTTATCTTTAAAGTTTTCACTTTATTTTAAAATTCATTCTCATGGTTTTTGTTCTTTTATTTTTTTTTTAAGATTTTATTTATTTGACAGAGAGAAACACAGCCAGAGGGGGAACACAAGCAGGGGGAGTGAGAGAGGGAGAAACAGGCTTCCCACTGAGCAGAGAGCCCAATGTGGGACTCGATCCCGGGTCTCCAGGATCATGACCTGAGCCGAAGGCAGTTGCGTAACCAACTGAGGCACCCAGGCACCCCTGTTCTTTTATTTTTTAACCCACTTATTATTACAACGTGATACTTACTATAACACTACATAATAACTTCTTACCTTGAACTTTTATCAAACACATACCTGTGTTTTGTTGTTGTTGTTGTTGTTGCTTCTTTTGTTTGTTTTTTCTATTTTTTCTTTTTTTCTTTATTCTTTCCTTTATTCTTTTTTCTTTTAAATATGCATATAGTTATAAGCCTCAAGGTAACCCTTCATTCCTATTCAATACAATTCCTATATACAAACCAGTTTTAATCTTCCAATATCTTTAGATACTGGACTCCACTAACAATAATAACAAGACACACCCAGGATGATCTGACATACTTCCCTTGCCCACAAGGAGGGTTTGCACTCACCTTCCCGCCCTATTCTGTCAGTGTTTCTGTGTAATTGTTTTTGCCTTTGTATAAATAAATACTGGTCTTGGGGGTCATTCAGGTTGGGCTTAGCTTTTTGATCTCTTCAACATTTTTTTACTCTTGATGGTCTTTTCTTTCCTCTGTTGTAGTTTTGCACCATATAAATCCTACCATTGGGGCCCATTCTGGCTGGGTTTTATTCTTGCTTCCTTTCTCTTCTCTCTCTTTTTTCTTTCCTCTTCCTTTTTGGTGGTGGCTTCTGTGCTTCTTTCTGTCAAATAAATAAATTTTTTTTAAATGTCTATACTGCCCAGAGCAATCTATGTTTTCAATGCCATCCCAATCAAAATTCCACCAACATTCTTCAAAGCGTTGGAACAAACAATCCTAAAATTTATATGGAAACAAAAAAGACCCCGAATTGCTAAGGAATTGTTGCAAAAGAAAAACAAAGCTGGGGGCATCATGCTACCTGATTTCAGGCTTTATTTCAAAGCTGTGATCACCAAGACAGTCTGGTAGTGGTGCAAAAACAGACAAATAGCCCAATGGAACAGAGTAGAGAGTCCAGATACAGACCCAGAAATCTATGGTCAAATCATCTTTGACAAAGCAGGAAAAAATATCCAGTGGAATAACAAGTCTTTTCAATAAATGGTGCTGGGAAAATTGGTTAGCTACATATAGAAGAATAAAACTAGACCATTCTTTTATGCCACACACAAATATAAACTCAAAATGGATGAAAGATCTCAATGTGAGGCAGGAATCCATCAAAATCCTGGAGGAGAACACAGGCAGTAACCTCTTTGACATCAGCCACAGCAACTTCTTTCAAGACACGTCTCCAAAGGCAAAGGAAACAAAAGCAAAAATGAACTTTTGGGACTTCATCAAAATAAAAACCTTCTGCAATGCAAAGGAAACAGTCAACAAAACGACTAGGCCACCCACAGAACTGGAGAAGATATTCACAAAGGACACTATAGACAAAGGGCTGATATCCAAGATCTATAAAGAACTACTCTAACTCAACATCCAAAAAGAAAATGATCACATCAATAAATGGGCAAGAGACATGAAGAGGCACTTCTCCATATCAGACATACAAATGACTAACAGACACATGAAAAAATGTTCACCATCACTAGCCATCAGGGAAATTCAAATGAAAACCACACTGAGATACCACCTTTCACAAGTCAGAATGGCCAAAATTAACAAGTCAGGAAATAACAAATGTTGGAGAGGTTGTGGAGAAAGGGGAACCCTCTCACACTGTTGGTGGAAATGCAAGTTGGTGTAGCCACTATGGAAAACAGTGTGGAGATTCCTTTAAAAATTAAAAATAGAGCTACCCTATGACCCTGAAATTGCACTACTGGGTATTTTCCCCAAAGGAAAAGAAGGGCCATATGTACCTCAACGTTCATTGCATCAATGGCCACAATTGCCAATCTGTGGAAAACCAAGGTGCCCTTCAACAGATGAATGGACAAAGAAGTTATGGCCCATATATACAATGGAATATTATGCCTCCATCAGAAAGGATGAATATCCAACTTTTGTAGCAACATGGACTGGATTGGAAGAGATTATGCTGAGTGAAATAAGCCAAGTAGAGAAAGTCAAGTATAACATGGTTTCACTTACTTGTGCATAATGACTAATATCTAGGTAGGGTAATTCAGGGAGGGAAACAAAACAGGAGAGAGTTTGGACTCAGAAACAAACTGAGGGCCTGGGGGGGGGGATGGGAGAGCCTGGTGGTGGATACTGAAGGCACATATTGCATGGAGCACAGAGTGCAGGGCATAAACAATGAATTTTGGAATACTGAAAAAATAAAATAATAAAAGTTTTTAAAAAGGCTACTGGAAATAATAAGGGAAACAACTCTGTATATGTCGAAAGTAAAATCTGTGCTTTGGGGGAAAAAAGATAAGGAATAAAATACATATTTGCTAAGGGAAAATAAAATAATGTTGTCCTATAGTAAGACTGACTATTCATTGAGGGAAAATTTAGGTCAAATGCTGAATATAAAAAAGAAAGTTGTATAAGTTTTATGAAGATAGAGCCTTTGGAAACGATTTTTTTAAAGATTTAGTTATTTGATTGAGAAAGAGAGAGCACATGCATGAAATGGGAAGGAGAAAAGGGAGAGGGAGAGATAGAAACTAGCAGACTCCATGCTCGGAATATGGCTCAATGCAGGGCTCTATCTTACAGCCCTGAGATCACCACCTGAGCTGAAACCAAGAGTGGGATGCTTAACCAACTGCATCATCCAGGTGTCTCTGGAAAGAAATTTTATGTGTGATCAGTACTGGCTAAAATTGGGATAAATTTAAGTGATTACATGAGTTTGACTATCAAAAGTACCCTGGTACTAATTTTCATTTTTCTCTTTGTTAAAAGTAAAGAGTTTTCTTAAAATGTTGGTGGTTTTCCTCAAGAAATTATAAACAAAAGTTTTTCTTTATCTTTTAAATTATCTGTCTAAAGAAAAGAAAAAAAGAGAAAAAAAACGAGTGATTTTTTTTTAAGATTTTATTTATTTGACAGAGAGAAACACAGCCAGAGAGGGAACACAAGCAGGGGGAATGAGAGAGGGAGAAGCAGGCTTCCTGCCGAGCAGGGAGCCCGATGTGGGACTAGATCCCGGATCTCCGAGATCATGACCTGAGCCGAAGGCAGTCACCTAACCAACTGAGCCACCCAGGCGCCCCAAAAACGAGTGATTTATGTTTGCCAAATTAATTTACCATGTTTAGCAGGTCTCTGATTATTTAAGAGATCTAAGCCTTGATATTAAAAGAACTAAATTTTACTCACAAAAATGTAACAACCTTCCATGATTGCCTTTGATATCTTGTACTGTCACTTTGGTTAAATGGGTAATTAAATATTGTTTCATAATTACTGTGATCCTACTTAATCAAATATTTGAAATTTTGATATTTTTAGACATACTTCCCAAAGTCAAATTCTAAAATGTAGGTTGCTGTTGTTGTTGTTGTTGTTTGGGGATTTGGGGGGGGGTTGTTTGTTTTTGGGGGTTTTTTTTTGTTGTTTGTTTGTTTGTTTTTTGCCAATCTAACTGAAATTTCCCATCAGGTTCCTGGAACACTTCAAAATGTTTTTTGTGGGAATACCTGGGTGGCTGTCAGTTAATCATCTGCCTTCAGCTGAGGTCATGAGTCCTGGCATAGTCCAGCATTGGGCTCCTTGCTCAGCAGGGAGTTTATTTCTTCTGCCTATCACTCCCCTTGCTTGCTCTGTCTCTCTCTCTCTCTGACAAACAAATAAAATCTTTTAAAAAATAAAGTGTGTATGTGAGAAATTAAACTAATTAAGGTTAATTGGCATGTTAAATTGCATGGAAAACATTATCAAAGGTGTGATATTAAAATTTCTTAGATTATATTTATGTAGTATAAAATAATTATTCTAAAATTATATAAAACTCCTAGAAATCCAATGTTCCAATATGTAATTATCTGGGAATATTCCATGTCAGGAAAATAGCATTATTTTCTTGTCAATTTCATTGTAATGAATTCTAATCATATCTTTTTTTTTTTAAGATTTTATTTATTTGACAGAGAGAAACACAGCCAGAGAGGGAACACAAGCAGAGGAAGTGAGAGAGGGAGAAGCAGGCTTCCGGCCAAGTAGGGAACCCGATGTGGGACTCGATCCGGGGGTCTCCGAGATCATGACCTGAGCCGAAGGCAGTCACTTAACCAACTGAGCCACCCAGGCGCCCTAACTAGATCTTTAACCATGCTATTTTTGCCTTTTACCATTTACAGAAAATTATTTTATTCAGATGCATCATAAAAAATGTCTCCTGCAAATATGCTTCATCTTCAGTTAGGATTCATGGATAAGAGGGGCCTGGGTGGATCAGTCAGTTAAGAATCTGCCTTCAACTCAGGTCATGATCTTAGGGTCCTGGGATCAAACCCTGCATCAGGCTCCGTGCTCTACTTCTCCCTCTCCCTGACTCTCCTCCTGCTTGAGATCTGTCAAATAAATAAATAAAATATTTTTTTTAAGGCTTCATGGGGACGCCTGTGTGACTCAGTTGGTTAATCATCTGCCTTCAGTTCAGGTCCTGTTTCCAGGTTCCTGGGATCATGTCCCTCATCAGTCTCCTTGCTCAGCTGGGACCCTGCTTTTCCCTCTTCCTGCCACTCTCCCTGCTTGCTCTCTCTCTCTCTTTCTCTCTCTGGCAAATGAATAAATAAATAATATTTAAAAAGGATTCATGAATAAAACTCTTCAGTACAGGTTTCTGATAGCCTCACAATCATAAAGGACATTGGTAAAAATTTCTAGAATTACTGGAAAAACTGTATTCAAACAGAATAAGAAGTAAAAATATAGGACTGAAGGAATTGAAGCAGATAATTATATTTTCATGAGGTTTTTTGTTTGAAAAATTGATGACTTTTTAAAGATTGTATTTATATCCTTGCCTCCTGAAGTGAGTTTCATTAAGTTGACCTATTGGCATGACTAAGAGACTGGATTCATAAGATGAAAAACCTACCAGCTTTTTAACTTTGACATGTAGAATATTTTGAGCTAAAGGCACTTGAAATCTTATGGGCTCAAGAGAAAATACTGTCTCTCCCTTAATCATACAGAAGAATCTAAGTAGAGTGTCTTTCCCCAAATAGAGTAATTAACAGAAATAAATTTTATCTGAGTGAACCATATGTATGGTAGAGCAAACATCTGATTACTAAACATCTATCCCTTATCACCTTTTGAAGTGCATTCCTTTCCTCTGAAATTCCAGACCCCTACCCCCTTCTCCTTAGTTCAAAATGACATCTTTACACCAGTTTGCCTATCTTTGCAATTTCCATGTCTATGTGGATTCCTCATACATATGCCTATTAAATTTTATTTTCTCTTGTTGATCTGTCTCATGTCAATTTGATTCTTATTCCAGCTAGAAGGACCCTTGAAGAGACAGGAGTTCTTGTACCCCAATAAGGACATACATGGGGCTGGGGATCAGGCCAGCAAGCCATTTTGAGAAGGCAAAAATACTAGTGAAGCAGATGAAAGCCCTCTAAATCTCCCAAGTATGGCTAACATTTGAGTTAAATATATCTTTGACTCCAAAAATCAAGAATAAGCACCACAGTAGAAACAACAGAAGGGTAAAATGCCTTAGAGTTTGGGTCCTAGTTCTGAAAGGGAGCAAAAACTGATATACCGTCTTATAGCAACATCTCCTATCAATGGACATGACACTCCTCCAGGTAGAGCCTCTGACACAGCAGACAGTGCATCAGTCAAAGAGCTGAATGCAGAGAAGTCTGGCTGGTGATTACTCATGAGCCCTGGCAGTTAACCCTTTGCCCTGACAGCCAGGCCATTCTAAAGGGATTATACCTATGGTTCAGACAATAGAAAGCCAAAGGATGGATGATTATGCATAAACCTATGTGGGGTCAAGACATGTAGAGAGATATTTGGGTCGATATACAAGAGCCTATGGCAGCCCTCACTGTTTTCCATGTCCCAGATCCTAACGCCACCTATTAGGAAACTGAGGCCTTAGCTTGGTTATAAGCCTTAGTTAGCTACTGGCCCAACAGATTGAGTGCAGAAAAAGAATGGCCATCAAAATGTCCTAGCATATTGCCAAGGATGTCAGATTGCCCTTAAAATACAGTGACTTGGTTAGTGCAGTAATAGCCTGTCCTGTGTGGGCTTTTTTGTTTGCTTGCTTGTTTTTGTTTTTCTGTGCTGTGTGTTCTAAACAAGACCTAAAGCAACTGCCAAAAGAAACTAGGGCCATGCATCAGAGTTCCAAACCAGTGAGGAATAAGCAAATTTATTATATTGGCCCTTGTCCCTTGAGTGAGGGTTCTAAATATGCTCTGATTTGTGTGGACATGACATGTGGCCTAACACAAGCTTTCCCCTACTGTCATGCAAACCAGGCTGCCACCATTAGGGGATTAGAGAATTTATGCACTATGCACGGATATCCTCATCAAATAGATAGTAATTGGGGGTAACATTTCAAAGCTCAATCTATAGAATACCGAGAGAGAAAAAAAAAACCCAACAACCTAATATTAAATAGAGGATTCATCTACCCTCTAACCCACAAGTGACAAGATTAATAAAAAGAAAAAGTAATAATAAAATGTTAAAACAGCAGATTAAATTGTTAGCAAGTAAACCACTTTGGTCAGGGGAGAAGAATTAAAACGGAGAAGGAGTAGAAGGACCCTAGGTTTGTCTCATCCCTTGAATACAACTAGAGAGCTATCAAATCATTCTACACACCTGAGAAATTGATAAGAGATCTGAGAAAACCAATGCTGTGAGCCTACAAGTACAAAAATGAACATTGTTTGGAAGGTAGAAGGTGCAGAGATTTAATCTCCTGTGATATATCAGCAGATATGCGGATATGGCTGGGGTGGGTGAAGCCTGCTTGCCAGGCTACTGCAAGTATTACAAGCAGAGGAACACAAAATCTGAACTTTTAGCTGTCTGCTACAGCTGGGAATGTCCCTGATTTAAAGGTGCTTAGGTGGGGAGAGGAGCAAGATGGCAGAGGAGTAGAAGACCTAGATATCATCAGGTCCCAGGAGTTCCACTAGATACTTATCAAGCCAGTCTGAACACCTACAAACTCAAAAGGAGACTGAAGAGAAGAGCAGCAATTCTAGGAACAGAAAATCAACCACTTTCTGGAATCTAGGATGTGCGGAGAAATGAATCCAAGGTAATATATGGGAAGAGAGACCACGGGGAAAGGGCCGGCTTCTGGCAAGCCCTAGACCAGCAGAAAACAAAATCGGAACTTTTAGAAGTCGTCTCCACTGAGGGACATTGCTCCAGAGGCTAAGGGGGGGGGGGGTTGGAGCCCATGTGGGGACAGTGTGGTCTCAGGACCCAGAGGATCACAGAAAGACCCAGAGTGCCTGATCATGGCAGAGTTCCCAGATATCAAAGCAGGGAAGCTGGCTGCAGAGACAGAGCTGAGGAGAGGGTTCTCAGCTCCGGGTTACCTTAAACTGTGATCCAAGACACAGCTGGGCCACTGTTTTTCGAGCAGGGACCCCCCAAGTGGCAGATCTTGGGAGACCCCCTCTTCAACCTCTGGAAGGAGTGGCACAGGATCACACTGCAGGAAACGTCTGGGTTTGGAGACTTCAAATAGAGCCATGCACCAGAGATAGAAACACAATCACAGGCCAGGTAAGCAAAGGAGACCACGGCTGGAGACCAGGGGAACAGGCATAGATGTGATTGACTGCTTTTCTCTGAGGGCGCACTGAGGAGTGGGGCCCCAAGTTCTCAGCTCCTCCAGGTCGGAGACTGGGAGGCCGCCATCTTCACTCTCCTCCTCCAAAGCAGAGAATATATTCTTTGTACAGAATATATTCAGGGGGAAAAGGGTGCCAAGAATGATCCTGAGCAGATTACTTAGCCTGGCCCCTAGCTTGGGCAGTGCAATTCCGCCTTGAGAAAAGAAATTTGGGAATCAATACTACAGGCCCCTCCCCCAGAAGATCAGCAAGAACATCCAACCAAGACTAAGTTCACCAATAAATGAGAACTGTGGAATTCCAGGGGTGCCTGGCTGGCTCAGTCATTAAGCATCTGCTTTGAGCTCAGGTCATGATCCCAGAGTTCAGGGTTTGAGCCCTGCATCAGGCTCCCTGCTCATCAGGAAGCCTTCTCTCCCTCTCTCATTCTCCCTGCTTGTGTTCTCTTTAGCGGTGTTTCTCTCTGTCAATTAAATAAATAAAAACTAAAACTAAAATAAAATAAAATAGAACTGCAGAACTCCAGAGCTAGGAGAATGCAGCACATAGAATTTATGGCTTTTTCCCCTTGATTCTTTATTCTTTCAAAGTTATTTTTTTTAATTTTATTTTACTTATTCTCTTTTTAAAATTTTTCCACTTTCCTATTTTAATGTTTTAAACTATTTTATTAATATATTTTTTCAATATATTTTTTAAATATTTTTTAACTTTCATTGTTGTAGTCATATTCTATCCCTTCATTGTATTTTAGCTTATTTTTTGTATACATATAGGTTTTTACATATAGGTTTTTCTTCCTTTAAAATTTTGGGATACAGTTACTTCTAATAGATCAAAATATACCCTAAATCTAGTGCATGGCTTCGTTCTAGTCTCTAAGCTAATCACATTCTTTTATTTTTTTTTCTTTTCTTTTTCTTTTTTCAACCAACTTCTAATCTTAGCAATTGCTTTTTTAGAATCTTTTTAAATTCTCATCATTACAGTCGTATTCCATCTTTCATCATGTATACCCTTATTTGTGTGTGTGTGTGTGTATTTGTGCGTGTGTGTGTGTATTTTTTTCTTTCTTTAAAATTTTGGGAGGCAGTGTCTTCTACAGACCAAAATACACCTAATATCAAGTGTGTGGCTCTGTTCAAATCACCAGTCTAATATATTTTTTTCTTTTTTTCCTCCTTTCTTCTGCCCCTGGTTTTGGGTCTCTTCTGATATGGTTAGTGTGTATTTTTCTAGGGTCATTGCTAATTTTTTAGTATTTTGTTCTCTCATCCATCTATTCTAATATGGGTAAAATGACAAGAGAGAAACTCACCTCAAAAAAAAAAAAAAGAACAAGAATAAGAACAAGAGGCAATGCTAATGGCTAGGGTCAATCAATATGGACATTAGTAATATGTCAGAACTAGAGTTCAGAATGATGGTACAAACAAGGTACAAGCTGGGCTTGAAAAATTCATAGAAGATACTAGAGGACGCCTGGGTGGCTCAGTGGGTTAAAGCCTTTGCCTTCGGCTCAGGTCATCATCTCAGGGTCCTGGGATCGAGGCCCACATCGGGCTCTCTGCTCGGCAGGGGGCCTGATTCCTCCTCTCTCTCAGCCTGCCTCTCTGCCTACTTGTCTCTCTGTCAAATAAATAAATAAAATCTTTTTTTTAAAAAAAAGGAGAAGATACTAGAGAATTCCTCTCTGGAGAAATAAAAGAACTAAAATCTAACAAAGTTGAAATTTAAAAAAAGCTATTAATGATGTGCAATTAAAAATGGAGGCTCTTACTGCAGGATAAATGAGGCAGAAGAGAGAATTAGTCATCTATAAGATCAAAAGATGGAAAATAAAAAAGCTGAGAAAAAGAAACAATTGTGGGACCACTAGTGGAGAATTCAAGAGATAAGTGATACCATAAGATGAAACAATATTAGAATAATTGGGATCCCAGAAGAAGAAGAAAGAGATAAGGGCAGAAGGTATGTTGGAACAAATTATAGCAGAGAATTTTCCTAATTTGGCAAGGGGAACAAGCATAAGAATCCAGGAGGCACAGAGAACATCCCTCAAAATCAATAAAAATAGGTCCACACCCCATCATCTAATAGTAAAACTTACAAGTCTCAGTGACAAAGAGAAAATCCTGAAAGGAGCTCAGGACAAGAGGTCTGTAACATACAAAGGTAGAAATTTTATATTGGCAGCAGACCTATCCACAGAAAACTGGCAGGCCAGAAAGGACTGACATGATATATTCAGAGCACTAAACTAGAAAAATATGCACCAAGAATACTCTATCCAGCTAGGCTGCCACTGAAAATAGAAGGAGAGATTAAAAGCTTCCCGAGCAAACAAAAACTAAAAGAACTTGAAACACCATATAAATTTTAGGATTGTTTGTTTTAACATTTGAACAAACAATCCTAACATTTATATGGAACCAAAAAAGACCCTGAGTCACTACAGAATTGCTGAAGAAGAAAAGCAAAGCTGGGGGCATCTCATTATCTGACTTCAAGCTTTATTACAAAGCTGTGATTACAAAGACAGCATGGTACTGGCGCAAAAACAGAGAAATAGACCAATGGAACAGAGTGGAGAGCCCACATATGGACCCACAAATCTATGGGCAAATCATCTTTGACAAAGCAGGAAAAAATATCCAGTGGAAAAAGTCTCTTCAATAAATGGTGCTGAGAAAATTGGACAGCTACATATAAAAGAATGAAACTAGACCATTCTCTTACACCACACACAAAGGCAAACTCAAAATGGATGAAAGACCTCAACGTGAGGCAGGAATCCATCAAAATCCTGGAAGAGAACATAGGCAGTAACCTCTTTGACATCGGCCACAGCAACTTCTTTCAAGACACGTCTCCAAAGGCAAAGGAGACAAAAGCGAAAATGAACTTCTGG
>PITA01015319.1:0-40402 GCA_004023965.1 Spilogale gracilis
ATCCCAGGACCCTGAGATCATGACCTGAGCCGAAGGCAGAGGCTTAACCCTCTGAGCCACCCAGGCACCCATTAAAGTTATTATTTTCAATCCATAGGTCATAAGATATTTGTGGGTCAGGAAACTAATTGAATAGTTCCTGGTCAGCTTTCAAATATTTAATGAACTCAGTATAAAATATAAATTTCAGAGGACATCTTATACATTAAGTTTCATTACATATGTCTGTGTTTATATTTATGTATGCTAATACATATTTTGCTCTCATTCATTAAATATTTTGTTTATCTTTGTTAAGCCATGACATCACTAAATAATGTGGCTGAACTCTATTATTCTTATACCATATGAAGTTATTTCTATTGCATCATTTTGCTTTGAGATGTTGTTGTCAACTTACAACAAAAGGCACTGTAAAACAGTAACAGCACTACACAGAGTCTGCTGTTTAAATAGAGGAAGTGGTAGATCCTCTTACTCCTTTAGTACCTGAACCATAGTTACTACTTCGTAAGAATCCAGAGGAGAAACTTATTTATTTTCTCTGTGCTAACAATCATTCTTCTGACAAATTTACTATTTTCTTGTGTGCGTGAAGACAGATGGAAATCTTGAAACAATATTTGTAGGCCCTTTTCTCACAAGTAGATAGGATCTTATGGCTTGTGTATTATACATTAACTTAATACTGACTTCATTTTATATTATGAACATTTATTTTTCTCTGCTTTATTATTTATTTTAATCTTGGCTTACAGTTACGATTTTGTCTTTCATTTATTTGTTTTTAAAAATATTTTATTTTGGGTGGCGCCTGGGTGGCTCAGTTGGTTGGGCGACTGCCTTCAGCTCAGGCCATGATCCCGGAGACCCGGGATCGAGCCCCACATCGGGCTCCCTGCTCGGCGGGAAGCCTGCTTCTCCCTCTCTCACTCCCCCTGCTTGTGTTCCCTCTCTGGCTGTGTTTCTCTCTGTCAAATAAATAAATAAAATCTTAAAAAAAATTATTTTTTATTTGAAAGAGATAAGAGTGAGAGAGAGCATGAGAGGTAAGGAGATCAGAGGGAGAAGCAGACTCCCCACAGAGCTGGGAGCCGGACGTGGGAGTCGATCCTGGGACTCTGAGATCATGCCCCGAGCCAGAGGCTGTCCGCTCAACCAACTGAACCACCCAGGCACTCTACATTTAGGATTTTAAAAATCCTATATATAGAAAATTCATATATCCATCATAAGGAATGAAAATGCTGCTTGATCTGCTTCTTATGGAGTCATTATAAAAACCAGTTCATAGACTGGTACTTTCAAGCATGGCCTTAAACAGGAGTTATGACAGATGAGATAACCTAAATGTTTTGGATAGGAATTATCTTTACACACTTGCACTCTTTCTTTAGATAAATAATAAATATCTGATTTTATAAAATGAATTCAACATACAAAATTATTGTCACTTAGTGTTAGTAATATGTTTAGCATCAATATTAAGGTTGTAGATTCTGGAGGCTGAACCCAGGGAGATCAGCTATTCTGTGTCACTTACTAGCTATGTCACCTGGAGCAAGGCATTGACCCCGCTGTGTCTGACTACCTTATTGTTAAAGTGAGGACAATAATACAATCCATCTCTTAGAGTCATTTAGAAGATTAAAGCATTGGATATAGGCAGTACTAAGAACACTATCTGGCTCAGAGAAATAGCTATATAAGTTAGCAATTATTTCTATCCTATTCCAGTCCACAGCTACAAAGCTTTCCAGAAAACAATTCTTTTAATGCCTTTTTCTTTCTTTCTTTCTTTTTTTTTTTTTTTTTTTTTTGTGCAAACCTCAGATCATCCTTCTACATTTCAGTGACATGCCTTTCAAGGAGTTCAGAAAACCCTGCCACTTGGTTGAGTAAATTGGTTTCCTTAATCCTTTTTTTATCCCCTGGGTTTGGAAAACTTCAAGGGAATATTGCTTATGTTAAGGAAAAGAGAAAATCTTAGGAAAGTGTGATAAGAAATGACAAGGAAGATTTCCAGATGAGGAGAATATGCACCTGCTCTGTGAGTTCTGGCACGACTTTGATTTAAGTACTTGCCTTTATGTTTTGCTTTCATACTAAAGAAATGCTTTATATCTAATAATTCTATTGATTTATCTTTTTTTTTTTGCTTGATAGTACTCAGTACAGCAAAGATATATATGTGTGTTTTCCAGTTTTAACTAACACTGAATATTGAGTTCATACTTTTTATGGTATGTAATGAAACAAATATGATTTCTTTTCTAAAAAATTACTATCTGTCCTGCCCATCTACTTTCACTGTGTCATCTAATTTTCTCTCTTCCAAGTTTTGTGTTCCATTTTCCTTCATATTTAGTATCACAAAAATAAAGCTGTTCTTCATCCTCTCACATAGCTCTTCTCCTCAATATTGTAAATATATACATTAGCAAGAGTCTTATTCTTAGATAGTCATTATTGCACTGAAGAATTGATCCAGTAACCATGGTTCTTACTCTTTGTAAAAGAGGAATCAGAAAAGTATGAGATCAACTTAAGATGCTGTCTTTGAAAGAGATAAAAGTCACAGCATATAATAGGAACCATGTGCTAAGAATGTCCAGGAGATGTTCTTTTTGTCACACTATCCCTTTCAGAAGAGCAGAGTTATTTGTAACCCCTAGATGTAATGTGCTGAAAGCTCTCTATCTCTTGTCTGTCTACTTGTCCTTTAGGTATTAGCTGAAACACTGCCTTGTCTAAGACAGGTCTGTGTCTAAGACAGGTCTGTGTTTTACCTGGCCCCAAATTCCATGCGAACAGAGTTTCTCCTTTCATCATTGTATTTAAAACTTTTATTGAACTAATCATAACACAGTGGTCATTGTTGAAGTGACTGAATCGATGAATTAAAGGTGAGTTGAATTAAATGTAGATTTTTCTTCCCTTTCTGATTAAAGACAATAGATATTACTGATGGTGTGGAAAAATTAGTTTTGTTTTCCTTTTTGTTTTTTTGCCTCTTAACTTAGGATTTAACTCTTTGGAGCAACATATAATAATTAATAAAATCAGGAAATGTTTCTGTGAATCAAGTTTTAATATACATTTTGCAAAATTCAAGTGGAAAATGAGTTGGCTTCAATTGAATAAAGCCCTTGGGCACTTACAGTAATTTACTAAATGTTTTGCCTGATTTAATTAAAACTGAGTAATAATTAAAAGTTATTGCATGGATGCCAGAATATTTAGTGTAGTCTTTTCTATGAAATGTTCCACAAACGGTTCAGAGAAAATACCTGAAACAAAGTAGCAAATAAATTTGAGAAATATCACATACATTATCTTGTCTTAGAGATAATAATTCACATTAGCTTATTAAAACCTCTGAAAAGTCTTACAATAAAGAGATATGTAACTTTAAATGTTTTTACTAAATGTGTTTGACCATATTAACAACCCAAGGATTAGTGCTTCAAGGAAAAACTTTTGAGAACATATACTGAACAATTTGTATCATTTTTATGTACATCCTGAGGAAGAAAAATAAAGTGTTCTTAAGGGAAACATAGTGCTCTCTTACAAGTTGAATTCCTCATAATAGAAAAAAAATAAGTTTGTTACACAAAAATTACCCATAGGAGTTGTTACCCTAGATTTAAGCATCTGGGAAAGTAAATATAAAAGCAGGTCTGAAAGTATGAGATCAATAAAAGGGGAAATGGGAAGGATGAATCTAGCAGTGATTGCTTTCAAGGAGATAATCATTAGATAAAGTGAAGTAGAACTGCAGCGGGAAAAATCAGGCATTAGGAGTGGAATCATCTTGAACTGAAAGAACTCTATACCTTTTGATTCAAGTGAAAATAACAAAGAGGAGGAATTTTATAACTCTTCCTGATTATCTCCTCACTTATTTTTCCAACTTGAAGATGTAGATTCATTTCCTTAACCTAATTCCTTGACTAATGGGAAGATTCAGGTGTATATTAGATCACCACAAATAAGGGATATTTTCTCAAGGTCTAAGCATTAGGTTATTTTTGAGAACAGATTGATGACCTTTGTCAGGTTTGCCAGATGGAAGTCAAAAGCATTGAATTCTTTCATTATACTGTATATTTTAGGAAAATGCGATCTCTTAAGTACTATGGAAAGCTCGCAATCTCAATATGTGATATTCTAAAGTTATATTATATTTATTATATATAATAAATAAACATTTATGAAACATTTCCTACTATGTCACCTACCAAACCTCTTGAAACACAAATCGGAGCATATTTCAGCAGAGATATTTTCCTGAAAACTAAAGAAGAATTTATATATATATTAATATCAGTTATTATGAAAATATTGGTAAATTATAATATTTATAAAGAACAATCGCAATGCAACAAATAGAATTGGGAAACAGTATCTCAAAGGTCTATACTTGATTGTTATGGAATTCTATCATTAAAAACAAAATAAACAAACAAAAAACCCTCAGCATCTTCCAGAATCAGGATGCCTGGATGTTCTGGAAACTATAGCCAGAATCTATTGTCGCTTACTAATGGCTTATCAAAAATGGATAGATTAGGGGGCACCTGGGTGGCTTAGTTAGGTGTCTTCCTTTGGCTCAGGTAAGGATCCTGGAGTCCTGAGTTGAGCCCTGTGTTGGGCTCTCTGCTCAGTGGAAAGCCTGCTTCTCCCTCTCCCTTTCCCTCTACCCCCTGCTCATTCTCTCATTCTTTCTCTTGCTTACTCTCTCTCAAATAAATAAATAAAATTTTAAAAAATAGATACATTAGGAATTAATTTATTCAAAAAGTATTTATTGGGTACCTATTTAATGATCATCAGGCTAAGCACTAAGAATATAATAGTTAACTTTGGAGATATGGTTGGGAGCTCAAGAATCTTACCATCTGATAGGGAGTATAGAAAAGCAGGCAGAAAGATAGATTTCATAGAACATACTTAATGATAAATTGTATGAAATAGCTTCTATTGGAGAAGGTTATGAGAGAAGAATTCTCAGAGACACTGACATCTAATTTATAAACCAAGATATAAGTAAATACTAGATGAGAAGAGAAAATGGATTAAAGCAGAAAAGGAACATAATGTGTAAAGCCCCGAAGGTAAGGGAAATCACAGAGTATTATAGATGGGAGCATTTCAAAGTGAAAATAGGACCAGAACACTAAGTAATTGTAGTGTCCCAGTAAAACATGAGTTGGAATAAACTATGGGAAAAGTAGAAAAAACAGAATGAGTAGAAGGGTTTGAAACATATTTAATAATACTAATAATAGGTAGAGGAATATCTAACCATTATTGAGAACTGCCTGTTAGACACTGTAGTAAATGCTTTCATACATTATGGCATTTATTCCTCCCAAATTTCTGTGAATTAGATTTTTTTTTATTAAGACAATTTTTTAAGATGAGCTTAAAATTCACAGCAAAACTGAGGGGGGTGGAGATATAGAGATTACCTCCTGTTCCCACATGCATAACCATTCTCATTATCAACAATCCCCCCATTGTGGTACATATGCTACAATTGATGAACCTGCATTGATACATCATCCAAAATTTACATCAACATTCATTCTTAGTGTTGTATATTTCATGGGTTTGGATAAATGTATAATGGCATGTGTCTATCACCATAGTATCATACAGAGTATTTTCACTGCCTTAAATACCTTCTGTGTTCCTCCTTTTTAATTTTTTTAAATTATAAAATTGTCTCTTCTTTGGTCAATGGGAGGCTCTTCAGTTAGCTACTAAGTCTTTTTGAAACATAGTGCATTTGCTATTCTGGGTCTTCTGCCTCTCCAATGAAACTTTAAAATAAAGTTTGTCAATATTCACATAATAATTTATAGCGATTTTCATTGCAATCGCATTGACTCTACAGACTAAATAGGGAAGAACTGTCATTTTGACAATATTGAGTCTTACTATACATGAATGTAGAACATCTATCTATTTAGTTTTTCTTTGATTAAGTTAGATATTTTTAAATGAGAAATTTTATTTTAAAAATATGCTTTCAAGGAATTTAAAAATAAAGAATCTAAGACTCAGAGAAACTCAAGGTCACATAACACTAAGAAGAGGAATAGGGATTTAGAAACAGCCTGTCTGATTCTGAAGTCCATTTCCTTCTCTAGTACATTAGGGAAGAAACAATTAATTTGATATAGGGAATGGAGAAAGAGAAGGCTAAAGTATTGTGTTTTGTTTTCTTGTTTGTTTAGTTAGCTCTATGGATAATGCTGTTCGAAGATTAAGGTGGGAAAAATGAGTTAAAGGATAGCTATTCCATGTATGACATATTCTTAGAACATACAACTACAGATATTATATATATGTGATATAAATAAAAGTATTTAAGTATACATTTTCATTAGATACTTGAAATATACATCTGGAGTTCAGAGAAGAGAAAGTAATTATAAATGTAGATTTAGGAATTGTTACTATAAATAACAGAGGAAAGCCAGTATTGATTTCCACTGGTGAGTCTAAAATATTAGCATTGTATAAAAATAGTGATGAGGTAAAAAATATACCTTGATTGATGATAGCTACAAGGAATTGATACATGTGACACTTCTAAGTGTTCTCACTAAGGCTTGTCATTCAAAAGGATGATTTGAAAAACACAAGAGATGTCCATTAAGCATTCATTAATTCATTTAATCATTCATTTTCTGTGCACACATAAGTACTGTAATAACCTAATTCAAATGCACTATTTATTCAGAAAACCTATAAAAGAAGATTATATGGTACAAAAATATATTTCCATTTTTCTTTGCTTTCATACCAGAACAAATGAGTTTAATTCTCTTCTGAGACTAGAGTCTGTATAATCATCATCTGGGGAGCAAAGTGACTCAGTGAATCCGTGTACATTAACAAAAAGGCTAGCATTATTCAAAAGGAAACTAAGGTCATTTAATGTCATAGAGGACCATTTGATGAGGTACTCACAAGCAAAAAGCACTTCCCAAAACAGGGACACTTCTGAGGGCTACATGTTAAATCTTCAAAATGCTGCACTCATAAATATCACGCCAGTGGTAGACTCAAAAAATATTTAAACTTCTATTAGGACAAAAGGAACCAATATGCTACATTTTTTTTTAGACTGCAGAAGTTTTTTTTAATAACTATTATCAGCTTCTGTTGTTTCTCTTCTTTGTATGTCTGTAAATAAAACAATAATTTAAGAATACTCTAAATGACAAAGATAATTATTGAATAATTCAAACAACTTTTCTGCTATAGTTTGAATGAAAATTTTTCTTCACTGACAGCTGAGATTTTTTCACACATTCCAACTTTATATTACTGAGTTAGAGAAGAATGTGAATATGGTATTTGACTACTTGTATCCATCACCAATATCAATGTAATTATTTCTCCTGTTGATATAGAGATTTTTCTCAGACTACATGCATTGTTAATTACATGCATAATACTGTTATGCAAACACCCATATCACATGTTCCTCGTGGGGTTGATCACATTCATAATACTATTCTTGAATAAGATGAACAAACCAATTTGGGATTCCTACAGATTTTAGATTTGTTCTTTCGAATTGTCTGGGAACCAAATACATTTGGTTACTGGAATCTACCCAGGATATTTCCTTGAATTAAAAAATCTCACAATAATGTGAAATCACCACAGTTAGTATAACCACAGAATTTTGTGTGCTTTGGTAACAGTGTTGGGGAAGCTCTTATTCAATTATCCACGTGGAAGGTTATTTATTAAAATAAAATTCCTGGCCTCTCTTTATCTTCTCAGTCTTTCATCTATTAGCTGACTGGTGAGGTTGAAAGAGGAATTGGTAATGTGTAGCTTAATCTCTTTGTCTTTTTGCACTTTAGGAATATGTATAGAAGAGGCATCCTTCTGTGCTACCTTTCTATGCTTTATGGTTTATTAAAAAAAAAAAAAAGATCAGAAAGCAGAATTCTTGAGTGCAGAGTCCCAAGAAGGAAAAGATAACAAGGAGCTGACTTACCCATGACCTATCAGTCTGATGAATGGAGTATAATCAGAATTAGGAAATCCATTTTGTTCCAATACTCAAGCCATATTCTAAGATTTCTGTTTCATTCGTAATAAAGCTCTTCTAAATATGATTTCTTTCATTTCTCAATTAGTTCCGAACTTGGGTAAAAGGAAGAGTGTCATATTTTGAAGTTTCTTAAAATTTTATATGAATAAAAAAGAAATTCAATGAAAATATATGAGCAATTATGAGATATTCATCACTGTCTTAGATGCTGTGGAGAGAAAATAAAGTATATGATATTCCCTGACCCAAAGGGCTTATTACTGGGTGGAATAAAAACTAGCACGTGTGAAGCAAATGGAGATTGAGGGGTTACAGATGCAATAAGAATGTAGAGTAAGGTGAGGCAGTTGGAGCTGGAGCATTTTTATATAGTTTTATAGTGGTGACAGATGAAGGTGGCATAGATAGAGGGCAGAAATCATAGACCACAGTTAATGATCAGGGAACACTGTAGATGATTATTCTGGAGACACGGACAACCCCTGCCTGATTGCAATGGAATAGAGCTTTAATTCCAGGTCAAAGATGGTTTCAAAAGAAAGAACTATGTTTATCAGGAACATGAAGTAAAAGCACAGCTTATATATATGTTTTGTAATCTCTCCTAGGCTCTGAATTTGATATACTGCTATGATATGATTGATCATGTTTATATATTATTTAGCTGCATTTTTATTGTGTGTGGCTTGAAAGTAAATATTCAGTCTTCACAACACCTTTGCAAAGAGACATTTACCTAAGGCTCTTTCCTAGAATCAGACTACACTGAAATCCCATCACGAAAAAGCAGTGTGCCAAAAAGTTTAACATTTGTCCATCACTACCAGTAGACTTTGTGATACGTATTTCCCGATAATGGAAATACATGATAGCATTGAGGAAAGGGAATCCTGCGAGATTCTTGTAATGTTATTTTCAAACTGGAACACATTCATTCTAATTTATATACCTTCTTATTTGTCGCACTGAATAATCTCATTGGTTCTCTACTGAACAACTTCTATTGAAGTACATTTTAATTATGATCACTCCAGGCAAAAAAAATGTATATGATGAACTGTGATCACAAATGACAAGATGGTGATAAATAAGAAATTAAAGCAGCCTTCTAATTCCGTCGACTGTTGTCTGTTATGCTTCCTTGGCTCCTGGTACTGTAAGCTCACGGAACAAGCCGTTAATCACAAGCATCATGGGTAATCTGCTCTGACAGAGCACCATGTGTGCTCATTAAATGCAGTGATTCTTTCATCCCTTTAATCTTGCTTACTTCCTTTTATGATTCTTGTCTACCAAATCTGAGGATGATACAATGGAAAGCAAGAATTGATAACCATGAAAGCATCTAGAAACTTCTTATTAAACATCTGGCAAACAAATAATTTCACTAAATGACACTGACATTATCTACCTTTATAAATTATGAATTGACACACTATATATTTAATTACCCACAGTATAATGATGATGAAACTATTAAATAGATTATACGTTACTATAATTTTTTACTAAAAGTGAATATTGTTACATTAAGTATGGAAGATTCACTAAATCATACAGGGTCATTCTTCACAGTATTTCGACAAAAACTTAAATGCAAGTTATAACATGGAAGATATGAATTACGTTATACGTTGTATTAACTGCTTTAAAAAAATCATAAATTACCTTTGGATTTAGGTCTGTGTTAGTTATTTGATGTAGTAGTTAGTAGTTCTTTTGGGGCCTTTAGATATTACAATTACATTCCACAATTTTAAAGAAAATTCAGTGGAGTTGTGAACATGTATAGGGTTAGTTTCAGATAAACTTGTCTCTGAATCCTGGCTGTATTACTTAACTATTTAACATTTGGCAACATAACCTCTATGAGGTTACTCAATATAAGTATTAAAAGAGGCAACTCTCCCAAAGCCATAACATCCAATAGGGACAAAATAAGAAATAGTCACTTGTCCAAACACTTTGCAGTTTGGTTATTTATAAATCAATGATAACTGTATAGGTAAGGTACAGAAAAATTTTAGAAAAATTTGATCTTGAGTTCCAGCTTCTACAACCGTGAAAAATAAATTTTGGCCATTTAAACCAACTAGCCTATTATATTTTTGTGTTAGCAACCTGAGTTGGGTAAAGCAATTGCATACAATATCCATAACATCATTGTGCATTATAGCCCCAAGTTGGAACAGCCCAAATGTTTCTTAAAGTTAGAGCAAATAAGTATCATATAGACACAAGTGGAATACCATAATTCAAGAAATATGAATGAAAACCAGGTATATGCAATCATGTGAATGAATTTCACAAATATTGATAAGAAAGAAGCGAATCACGGAAGAATAGGTATAATATATTCCCATTTATGTATGATTCCAAAACAGATAAAACCACATGCACATATGTATGTATGTATGCATGTAGTATGTATGTGGGGAAACGGGTGTATGCACTAAAACTGAAATAATAAGAGAATGATATTTCCTAAGTATGCATATATGCATATGTATGTACCTATATTATATATATTATATAGATGTGTTACATTTTTAAAGTTATTTTTATTTACAGGATTTGACAAATGTCCAGTTTTTACTAGGTTCCTGAGTGCAGTTGGGTTTGTAAGAGTGATAAATGCACAAAAGTTGACAGTGAGACATTAGACAAAACATGGGCAAGCCTTGTCACACGCAGTGACTTACAGGTTCTATCGATCTAAAAGTATAAATATCTAAACAAGGATTGCAAATGTGACTTGAAGTTTCTTATAATATTGAAAGGGAAGAAGAGACTAAAGCATGAAGCATTAACACAGGATTTGAGTGGAAAAGAGTTTATCATAGATATGCTCCCTTCCTTGGATTAATTAAAACTCTAAAAAAGATGTGTGATTGCAAATTTGTGTGTCTAGGGTAGCACTGCTCCTTTAAAAAGGACCTCCGATCTTCCCTAGCTTAAAAACTAATTATTGTTTGCATTCTTCTGCTCCCACACCTAATCTTTAAAAAGCAAAACCCCAGAAGACTCCAGCATCCTGAAACGTAGTGTGGGTGTGCCCTGGAAATATCTTTCAGGGAGAGGATGTGTCAGTTACTAGAAATGTTCAACTCCTTTGCTAAGTCCTTTAACATTTTCCTTCCTACCAATAAATACCATCTTGTAACTCACATTGGTCAGACTTTACTATCATAGCATTTGTAGCTTCCATTGCTCTTTCAAAATGGATGTCTGTATACATTTGTTTCTTTGTTTTCAATAGGCTATATTCAAACAACATTCGCCTCCAGATGCAACAAGTTAAGAATTGGTACGGATCCGTATATGCGTTCATATGTAGAGAGAAAGAGTTGGGTGATTAGCAAGGGCACAGATGGTCTTTTCAAGCTGCTAACATTGTTTTATTTCTAAAATAAATTGTAAATCCGTTAAGCATTAACTTTGTTATTTGTTACAATGATTTTTCTGTGTCTAAATAAATTGCATGCATTTATCTGTATGTAAATTTCACCGACTTTACTTCTGTGTTTTTAAGAGAGAGAGCTCCAGGCCATAGATTGGTGCTTATTCACTTTCTTTTTTTTACCATAGTTCTAAAAGTTCTTTTCTTTCTTTTCTTTCTTACCTTTTTTTTGTTTAAATCACAGCTCATGATTAAAGAAACTGTTCGTTTTTGTTTTTGTTCTAATGTCCAGCATAGATGCCAGTTGGTTGCTTTGTAAAGTTATAGATGAAACTACACAGTTGGAAAAAATTAAGCAGGCACAAATATTCATGTGGCGCAACAGTCAGGGAGGATGTTGTGTAGACAAAAATAGCCTGATAACTTTCAACATTTCCTTTCATGAGAACTAGTCCTTATACCTGCAAAAATATTACTATACTGATCAGGGGTCATTTAGTAATGGTTCCATGATATTGATCATACTGTCACCAGACTCAGGTCCTTGGACCCAATGACAGGAGAAATGAGCCTGGCCCCAAACTTTAGAAACACAGGCAAGGCTTTATTGGGGAAACAGCAGCAGCTGAAGGGAGACACGGTCACAACTAAGGTGTCAGACTGATTCCTGGAAAAATAGCTAGGGAAAGTTTGAAAGGGGCTGAGGTGGAAAGGACTGGTGTTGAAGAATGTCAAAGCAGGGAAGTCCAGGACATGGGGGGTGCAATTGATAAAACATGCTTCTTCATACATCATATGTTTCACTTACATGCTATCTTTCTACTTCTGGGTGTATTTTTTCAGCATTATGATGGAGGAAAAAGTCAGTGAAGGGTCACATTTGGTAGCAATCTTATCTCTGAAAAGTTTGAACTGATCTAAGCTTGCTCCTGGGCTGGTGCTTTACTGTGTGAGAAAAAGTTACAACCGCCAGCAGGTTGTTCTATAAGAAAAGTGGTAACAGCCAAGAGGAGTGTCTCAGGTACTAGAGATTTGTTTCCAAGGTGCCTCACTATCTCAATGCTGTATCCCCAAAGGTTGGGAAATGTAACATATTTTGATAAAATATCCACAGGTTGTTTTACCAAAAAAGAAAACAAACAAACAAACAAACAAAAACAAAACCAAAAGCTTTAGTGCCTTATAAGGTAACCTTTGGTTATCTACACAATGTAGACCCAGGAATACACAAATAGAAGGAGACTGGATACTTTAGTGCCACTCTCACTTTATGGAAGAGGAAGTTAAGAACCAGAAATGAACAATGATTTCCCAAGGTCATAGTGCAAATTAGTGCAAAGCTATTAGTTTTATTTATTAGATTTCAGTGCCCTATATTTACACCACCCTGTACATTTATTCCTCTAACTTATGGATAAAGGATGTGCTATTAGATTCATATTTACCATCCTTCAAATACATAGTAAAGCCAGGAGAAAAAACAGTAATGATACTAAGATCCAAAATGGGTGTTTAAAATGTGTTAGCTATTGTTATAAATATTGTAACAGTATTAACTCATTTGATGTCTATAAAAACTCCATAAGTTAGTGTATCAGTTATCTACCGTTGCAAAATAAACCAGTCTCAAATCTCTCAAATTAAAACTTCTAACCATTTTCTCTTGCAACGGCTTTGTATTTAGCAATTTGAACTGAATCTTACTTGGACACTGAGGTGGTTACATTCATCTGGTGGCTTAAGGGAAGCTCTTTTGTTGAAAATGGCCTCACCCATCTCTCCAGTGCTGGTTGTGAGTGGGGTCTTGTGACACAGAGCTAGCTTGGTAAACTTTGCCTGGCAACCATGTTCCCAGAGGGCAAGCTCCAGTGCCCACGCCCTGTGTCTTTAAGTTAGTGTGCATGATGAAGGAACATGGACTGCTAGCAAATATTTCGGTTTACCAGAATCCTTAGGATTAGAATCCTGTTCTTTAGAAAATTAGCTTTCTTTAATTTTGTGTGTTTGTATTTTCTATAATGATGTTCCTTTAATCTGAGTTTTATAAGGATAATCTTGAATATGTCAAATGGTCTCAATCTTGTGTGAAATTTTTAAAAAATTATTTTGTTTATAATTTAGTACATGTTTTTTTGTTTTGTTTTTTGGTTTTTTTAATTTTCTCAGAGAGAGAGAGAGGAGCTAGCTTATTTCTATCATGCTTGTGTTGAAGTAAAAATCAAAATGAAACCCTGAGAGCAAAACTCAGGGTAAGTGTCTGGGGAAGCTGCCCTGCTTCCAGAAATTCTCCTCCATCCAAAATTAATGTCCAAATCGTAGAGGTATTTTGCTTTATTTTAGTGAGCACAATCATTCTCATTTAGTCAAGAAGCCATTTTTTTTTGTTTTTTGCAAGAATTTTTGGCACACATATCATAATCAAAACTATAAGTACATCAGATAATTCTCAGCAGACCTTTTAGCCACTAGAGTAAATGAATGATATGTCAGTTTAATAGACTGATTATAATGGATCAAGCCATTTTATTTAGGTAATTTTTAATCTAATTGTCTTTTCAATCTTAATTAGCATGGACAGGGTCATAAGAAGACCGAAACTGTTTCTGAATTTTGCCTGTATCACAAGTCTTCACATAATTATTATTTAATAGTTATGTCAGAATTATTAGTTTAGAAGATAATAAAAGTGGAGCAGAACTTTTAACTCCTAGTGAAATGGAGACTCAGTGATTTTTTGTTTGTTTGTTTTCTTGTTTGTTTTTTTTTTACTCTAGTGCTTGATATACATGTCTAGAATAATGGAAGCATTGTAGGAGATAGTCTAGAATAGCAAATGATGAATAAGGTTTCCTATTCCAGTAAGAAATGGTGTCCAGGCTTTCTCAAGTTATCTTTTATCTGTACTTTTGTAATTTTGCTCATAGCTTATCAACAATATGAGTGGCCCCCTTCTTTCTCTTTACTTAGATCTATGTAACCTCCTAGAATAGATAAACTTTCTAATGGGATTTCCTCTTTCTGAGTGTATTATGTTTAGGGATTTTTTTTCTATTCCAAATTCTTATATAACTTACACTCGAGGCCAAATAAGGATTACTATATCTGCTCTATTAATAAGAAAAATGGATTTGTGAATGCAGGTAAAAACCTAGTGAGGGACTTTCTACTCATTTTTCCCTGAATTAAATTTGCCCATCCAGTCATAGGTACAACTAATTGAGGCTTGAGATGCCATTTTAGGAAAAGATTGTTTATCACTCAGGAGATAGGAGGCAGAGAAGAGCCCCAGTGCTTATCAGAACACAACAAACAGCAACAAAGAAAGCTCACCAAGAAACCAGACCTGAGCCATGAATACCTGTGCCTTCCTCCCTTCACTATCCATCTGGCCATACATGTTGGCAATAAATATGTATTAAGTACCTTCTGTGTGCCTGGCATATTTCTAAGCACAAGAGATACAGTGAACAATACAATAGGTCCCTGCTGTCATAGACTATATAGCATTATCTGGTTAATGAATGAAGAAAGAAATACAGTGGTCATCATAAATGTGGTTGGAAGGAAGCTATCAGAAAAGTAAATTTTAATGATGAGTTAGCATGATTAGAGGAGTAATCTAAATTAAGTGGTCATGGCAAACTTTTTTGAAGACAAAACATTTAAGCTAGAGTCTGGAGGATATTTTGGAGCCAACCACGCAGAGATTAGAGGACAGAGAACTTCAAAATTAAGAAAAAGCTGGTTCAATGATCTAAGGTGGGATCAACAGTATATGTAAATGTAACTGATAGATGATTTCTGGGGTTAGGCCTGCAGGGTTGAATAGACTAGGCCAAAGGATGTGGAGTTTTTTATATGTATGAGAGGAGGCTATGAGAGGGTTTTTATTAGGAAATTAAACTTATGATATTATTTATATTCAGGCTGCTTTGGAAGGATTAGATTTGAGTGAGGGTGGGCTACAGCAAGCAGGGACTTAAGTTAGACATTTCTTGCAATATTCCTGAGTAGGGATGATTGACACATGGTCTATAGCTGTGTCATTGAGAACAGAGAGAATTTGGTCTTTATCACAAAGCAAAAACTAGTCAGAGGATGGAGAATAAGACAACGGGTTTTCCCTTACACTCTTTAAACGAATGTACACTTTCCTGGTGCTTAATAAAATTAATAAAATATTTCTGTGCTGGGAGCCATTGGGTCTCGCAAGCTGATGGAGTCACCATGGGGAAGATGGCAGTGGAAACACAGCTCCTGCCTCACGGGAAAACTCACTGACTTCCCTAAGTCTCAGTGAGAAGATAGCAGTAGAAGCACAAGCTCCTTCCGCTGGAAAAGAACCCCACAGACCTGACATGGTCACAGCGAGGAAAGGGCAGTCTGAGCCTCTCTCCTCCAGGTGGTACGAAACTGGCATCTCCTCTTTCTACTGTTTGGTCTTTATCCTAAAAGTAAAGCACAATATTCTTGACAGGGCCTCAGGGTGTTCTAAGCCAAACCGAACCCCCTTGCCGTCTTTAGATCTATTCAAGGGAGTGTACTTTTTGCACTTTGCCTTTAAATCTCCTGTTGATCTGTGGGGAGATTGTTGAGGCTTTTGAATGGTCAAACAAATGGTTAAATATAAAAATAATAAGGTATTAGTAAGAGCATTGCCCTGCATACAGAGGATCTATAAAGTCCTCCACGATGTTTATGCACCCAGTTACTAAGAAGAGGCTTGTACAAGGGCTTTTACTTTTACAAAATAAGTTATACTTCTCTTTAGGATGATTAATATGCCAGACAGACTGACTCCTGGCCAGTTTGTTAATAATTTAGCTTAAGCTATAATTTTGTACGTAACTAACTCACCTAATCCTTTTAATTACTTTGTTATTTCCTTTCTTTTCTGTAAGACCTGCTTAAAAAACACTACATGACTAATCTACCCTTTATTGCCTGGAAATGAGATGTAAGAAATTTTAAAAAACAGGATGCCTGGGTGGCTCAGTTGGTTAAGCGACTGCCTTTGGCTCAGGTCATGATCCTGGAGATCCTGGATCAAGTCCCACATCCTGCTCCCTGCTCAGCGGGAAGCCTGCTTCCCTCTCTCACTCCTGCTGCTTGTGTTCCCTCTCTCACTGTGTTTTTCGCTGTCAAATAAATAAAATCTTTAAAAAAAAAAAAGAAATTTTAAAAAACTTTACTGATCAGATCTATCCCCATTTTGGTTGAGGGATTTGATGTAAATTGTGGACATGTACACCTTCAAAAATATTTTTGCCGATCAATGCATTGTATTCTCTAAAATCATCTGTAAAAGATTTTTCCTTTTAATCTATAAGTTATTGCCTATCAATAAAGACACGGAAAGCCAACAAGACAGAATGCCTGGCAGGTGATTGGAAAGAATCTTCGGGGCTCTCTCGTCTCTCATTTGCCAACACCATCCTTCTTTCCAGGACTCCTGGTTCAGTCGGAGCGGGACTCTGGCATTTCCGGTCTTGTGTACACAGTGGTTGAGAAAAAAAAAATGTCTATTTTCTCTTTAACCTAAAATTGTATTTTATTTGACAAATATATAAATATTTATATATTCAAGAATATATATGGTATTATAATAAATATATTTTCCTCAAAGAAATATATATTTCCAAAACAATACTATAGATAAGATAATGAGATAATGCTCAATTGGTATGCTAAAAAAGTTGAGGAATTTTTAAAATATAGGAAAAGTGAGATACGATTGAAGAAAAAACAGAATAGAGAAAACTTTATAAAGGACATTTGAAATATGAATCCAATATTGAAGTAAGAACTTTTCTACTACAGTACTTTAGAAGAATGTCAAGTACAAAGAAAAATTTTGGGAAAAGGAGTTCCAATTATCAGAGCAACTAACTGAAAAACTATATTCTGAATATCTGAGTTCATTAGGGTATTCTTTTGCAAGTAGTGTAAGAGGTGGGTGGCAGAGGCACTTTCTCCAAGGCCCAAAGACCTGAGAATAACTTTCTAAATAAGATAGTCTGCTCAGGCAGAACTCCAGTCACACAGTTGGTACTTGTAAAAGATGCAAACCGAGTCTGGGATGACTAAAAATATTCATAGGAAAAAATGAAGTAAATATCAGGAGCAGTAGATTCTGGGAATTTGCCCAAGAAACAAACTTTCTGCAAGTCCAACTTCCGAAGTTACAATCTCAGCCCAGAAAGAGAAGGATTTGATGCTATGGCATGGAAAGTAGAGGTAAACATAAGATCATACGTTCACCAAGTGGATTGAGTCTAAACACCCAGACAAATTCTCAGCACACCCTCCTCAGACACATGCCTAGCCATAACAATATCCCCATGCAAACACCACTCACATAATCACATATGCAGGGGAGGATTTTGGAAGAAGACCTGATTTCAGAAGAATGTCAAGTACAAAGAAAGAACAGAGATTCTCATTTGAGTTGGAGAAATTTTCAATCTTTTCTTTTTTTAGTAGGCTGAGAATTACTGACAAAAAAATTGTAATGAGAAATGAGATGCTCCCATTATAAAAATTATGTTGATAATTTTTCTTTATTCATTTATAAAAATTCCTGCTGTAATGATGAATTTAGGCATCTATTGGTCTTAAAAATGGTAAATATTTTTCTCATACAACATTTATATTTTTTCTTTGTTAATAATATATAAAAAGTTTTATATTTTTATGCAGCCATGAATTTTTTTCATTTACAGCTTATGGATATAGCATCACATTGTTGTTTTCCATATGATAATATAAAATATAATACTCATACATTGCATATTATTATCTTTTGCATTTTAATCCATAATTCATACAAGAGTTAAATTTTGTATTTTGTGAAACAGAGATTTACTTTTATTGAAAATATTAGTGTATGAAATTTGTTAATTAATTTATTTCTTTGTCACCAATTTGAAACATCTAACAGTTATCAAATTCTGCTTCCTATGGTGTAACTGGATGATGGGCATTAAGAAGGGCACATGATGTAATGAGCACTGAGTATTATATACAACTGATGAATCACTGAACTCTACTTCTGAAACTAATGATACAGTGTATGTTAATTAATCGAATCTAAATATAATATACACACTCAACTAATTTCCAGAGTGACTATACCAGCTTGCATTCCCACCAACAGTGTAAGAGGGTTCCCTTTTCTCCAGGTGAAAAAGTGCTCCGCATCACTTGCCCTAAAGGAAATACCAATCAGAACCCCAATGAGATACCACCTTACACCAGTCAGAATGGACATGGGAGATTTTAGCATACTACTCTCAGTAAAAGACATTTAGTAGATTGAAAGCTAAATATGAACACAGATAATCTACACAATGAGATCAGCAAGACAGATCTTTGGGATAAATGTAGAAATTTAACGCCCTAATGATAGAGAATGCAGCTTTTCTCCCATCCACATGAAACATCACAGCATTGATTATATAGCAGTGATAGAAATATCACAAACAGTATCTCTAACCACAGTGTAGTATAAAATTATAACTTCAACCTGAAAGTTACAAAAGATTCTGTTAAACAACTCTTCATGAAGAGGGAAATACAAATTGAAATTATGAAATCTCTAAAACTAATGAGCACAAAAATACATATTATAAGCTGTAGGCTCTATTTATAGTGATGAAGAAAAGGAAAATTCATAGATATAAACATCTATATTAATAAAAATGAATGAATGAAAATATATGAATTAATTTTTTAATTCAATATGCTAGAGGAAAAAAAGAATAAAGTAAAATAATAAAAAGGCCAAGGAAAGAAACAAAGTTTGAAATAGAAAATCATGAGGTAGATATTAGGTAGAATATATCCAGCTATTAATTTGAAATCCATGCCTCTGGAAAAAAAATATTTTTGTTAGGGTTTTCCAGAGAAACAGAACCAAGAATATATATTAATTAATTAGATAATTAATTGAATAATTATATGGCATGTATATATTATATTTTAAGGCATGGGTTCATACAATTGTAGGGGTGGCAAGTCTGAAATCTGTAGGGCAGGCTGGTATACTGGCTATTCACACAGAACTCGTAGTCTGATATCCAAAAGCTGGAGACCTAGGTGGAATCTCTAGGTTTCAGACTAGGGGTAGAATTCTCCCTTCTTCAGGGCACCTCATTCTTTGCTCTTAGGCCTTCAACTGATTAGATGAGGCACACATTTACTTTTGAGGGTAATACAGTTTAAAATGTGCATATCCTAGTACTTTTACTTTAAAATTTTTACCTTTGAGACACTCTCACTCTTGTACATGAGATACTTTTAAGGCTTTTTATTTTATCACAGATTTTCAGGTGAAAAAATAGACTAAATGTAACTATCTTTTAAGAGATGAATGGACAAACTATTGTTTTTTTATATCTGCGAATACTATACTACAGTCAAAATGAATTTAAAAAAATGATTTATTTGTATCAATATGGATGAATCCAAACATAATATTGAGGGGTGCCTAGGTGGCTCTGTGGGTTCAGCATCCAACACTTGGTTTTCGGCTCAGATCATTATCTCATGATCAAGAATAGAGTCCTATGTTGGGCTCCATGCTCAGCACAAAGTCTGTTTGAGATTCTTTTCCTTTCTGTCTCTTTTTTCCTCTCTTCACCCCCTCACCCCTGCTCATGCTCCCTCTCTCTCTAAAATTAAAAAAAAAAAATAAGGGGGTGGTGGTACCTGGGTGGCTCAGTCATTAAGCGTCTGCCTTCAGCTTGGGTCATGGTCCCAGGGTTTCGGGATCAAGCCTCACATGTAGCTTCCTGCTCGGTGGGAAACCTGCTTCTCCCTCATCCACTCCTCATGCTTGTGTTCCCTCTCTCACTGTGTCTCTGTCAAATAGATAGATTAAAATCTTTAAAAAAAATAAAGAAAGAAAGAAGAAAGAAAAAGAAAGAAAGAAAGAAAGAAAGAAAGGAAGGAAGGAAGGAAGGAAGGAAGGAAGGAAGGAAGGAAGATACTTTTAAAAACCCCATAATATTGAATCTTAAAAAAATTGCCAAAGGATAAAAACTGTATGTTGTCATTAATACAAAATTAATGATAAAAAATAGTATGTGCATTTCTATGCATACCTACATATGTAATGGATATATAAAAACAGGAGATTTATTTAGACACCAACTTCACAATAGTATTTATATAGAAGTTAGTAGGAAACTGCTGCTACTACATTGTTACAATTTTATGTTTTTAAAACTTAAGAAAAAAAAGATGTAAAGCAAACATTGAAAAATATTAACAACTTGGAAGTTTCTCCAGCAAGTATAAAGGGTCTGGTATTTCATGTCTTGTACTTTTCTCTGGGCTTGAAATACTTTATAATTAAAACATATAAATTATACATTATGGTGTTCTTCTCAAAACCTTATATTTACAGATATATTAAGTTCACATTATTATAAAATTATTTGAAAATTATTTAACTGTTATTGAAAGTCAACATACATATAATAGTATAAACCTGAAATAAGAAATAGTCTTGCTTTTCTGTTCCCTGAGAAATAATTTATATTAAATCTTGACAGGTGATTTTGAAAGTGTCCTCTCTTCAGGGTGTGAAGTGTCAAAGTTCATCTTAGTATGAGAATTCCCAACATGACAGAATTTTCTTCGCTCTAATTTGTAATGCAAGGTGTGAGAACAGAAGTTATGGTTTGATTCTTAAAGGTGTCAATGTGTGAAGATGACAAAAGTTATTACAACTCAGAAGTGCCAAACACAATGTAATTTTGGAGAAAAATAGACTCCATAGTACTTGATTTTTTTTTTACTATAGTGTAAAAACTTTCCAAATACTATTCCATCTTTTTTTATTCCATCTTATAAAGAGTAAATCAAAATAAATTATTTCAGCTTTAACCTATGTCAGAAATGTACAGTTCTCTTTGAGGGTAAGCTTTAAGATTTTTTAAAAAATATTTTATTTATTTATTTGACAGAGAGAAACATAACTAGAGAGGGAACACAAGCAGAGGGAGTGAGAGAGGGAGAAGCAGGAAGACCTATGCGGGGCTCGATTCCGGATCTCCGGGATCATGACCTGAGCCGAAGGCAGTCGTTTAACCAACTGAGCCACCCAGGCACCCCAAGATTTTTTTAAACTATTTTTAACCATTTTTTTTTAAACTAGTGTAACCATCACTTTTAATTTGGAAATTCAGATTTGCCTTTGAGGCAGAGGACTATTTTTCTTTTTCTTTTTTTTTTAACCAGAGGATGGGATTTAAGTATGGTACAAGCTACTTCCGTAGCGCTTTAAATTTATAAGTCAAATTTAGGGAAAGTTAAGTGAAAAAATCCAAATGGAAATCTTAATCTTCTGATTAAGATTTTAAATTTTTGTTCAAATAAAAATGGGAGTCTTTAATCAAAACTGTGTCTCTGAAAGGCAGGTTTTTTTTTTTTTTTCTTATCTGTATTTGTTTATCCTTATTATAAGGATTGTCAAATTATTTTGCATTAATGAGAATGCCATAGATGTATGAGTTTTTGTGTGTTTTCATAGGGGTATGTGTGTGTGTGTGTGCATGTGTGTGTATGCTAATGTCCAAACATGGGATTACAGGAGATTGTTTACATTGAATTATTCCAGAAGCAAATGCATGCTCTGTCTCCCCATTACCTCACAATGGAAGAAAGACTGAGAAAATAACTGTATCATTGGTCTTAAAGCAAGGAACTTTAAACTAGCTTTGTTCTTCATAGTGGGGTATGACTTAAAAATAAATCACCCAGACATTAGGGAAATGGATTATAGCAGCATTGTAGCTATCTTCACAGGAGCAGATGGGCTCCTTGTTGAGATAACCCTAAAGGTAGTTGTTGGTCTTACAGTCAATTGGGAAGAGATTACTCTCTAAACAGGAAACGGTCTTGGCTTTCTAGAAAGCCAGGGTTAATGGATCATATATTGGGAATATGTGAGTTGTGGGTAGCTCTGGATTCCCACTGGTGGTAGTTGTGGGGATGCGGTATGGCTGGGCAGAGGAGCTGGAGCAGAGGAGATGAGCAGTTTCCAGCAATGTAAAGGCTAAGCAAAAAGTGAACAGGGATCTTGCTAAGTGTTTCAAGGTCTGGTTTTCCATAGTGAATTCTACAAGTAGCCACTTACAATAGGATTTATATGTTAATCTGTGTAGAACTTTCTTGCAGAATTCATAAGCATTCAAAAATATGCAATTAACAATTAAATCTTGGGAGGAGTTCTACTTCTGCTTTCAAAGTAGAAAGTTGGAAAAAGGATCCATCACTCTGTTGCTAACAATGAGGGGAAGACACAAAAACTATGAAATTGTAATTTTTTGAACCCATCAGAGATCTGGAATTGTGGGACAAACAAGAATTCTGAATCCTAAAATAGGACAGGTACCTCCCGGAGGAGTCATTTGCCCAGATCGTCTCACTTGGGGTGAAGAATAGGAGCAAGAGGTAACAGTCACCATCAAGTGGTTAAAGATCAACTAAAAGTAAAGGTCTTGCTAAAGGCCTGGAGTGGGTTATCATGAAAGTAGGGAACCATGCAGGGCTTACCTACATGGGCAGTTTGTGTCTAGTTGTTGGTTCTTTTCCACAAACTTTCACTTAATGACAAGAGAAAGTTTGAGGAGAGGTAGGACATTAGAAAGAGCCTCACTCAGTGATGTATGTGAGCCAGAGAGAAATGGGTGCTGTTGCAGGAAGGCACGAAGCTCTGCCCCCATGTACATCTTTCTCAGACATGGAACTAAAGCCTCAACTCACGGGTGTGATAGGGCACTCACCTCTGGGCATGGGTGAAGATCCAGCGTCGCTGGGAGAAAAGCAGAAGAGAATAATTGGAAGTGTGTGTGAACCTATGGAATTTTATAGCTTCTTGAATTGTAACATGAAGACTAATCCAGTTCATTTCTAACACCTGTTTATTTTATATTTTAGATATGCCAGTCTTAACCCTTTTCTCACATTCAATGCTACCTATCACTGAAGTTCAATTATCTACCTATTCATCTTACTCATTTAGATGGATACTATTTCCTGTCTCTTGTATCTCCACCAGACAAGCAGAGTAAATATTTTTATTTTGTAATTTATTTTTTAAAATGATTTATTTATTTATTTGAGAGATAGAGAGAGTGAGAGAGAGCATGAGAACGGGGAGGGTCAGAGAGAGAAGCAGACTCTGTGCCAAGCATGGAGCCCAGTGTGGGACTCATTCCTGGGACTCCAACCAAGATCATGAGTTGAGCTAAAGGCAGATGGCTAATCAACTGAGTCACCCAGATGCCCCTAGAGTAAACATTTTTAAATGTGACTCTGACCATACTACCCTTCTTCCACTGAACAGCTATTGCCTGTTGTTTAGACAAACTACCTGAGGTCTGGAATGTTTAAATAACTTGTCTCATTTAGTGACTAATCCTCACTGTTGAAGATTAAGCCAAATTCTTCTCATTCATATTTCTTTCAAAATACAGTTTTATAAATTGATTTGTTGACTATACTATCGATGGGATAAAGTACTATAAAGTTTAAAATTTTCTTTTAATTCCTTTATGCTTTTTCATGAGAAGTTTTGGTGGTTCATTTCCTGTGAGGATACACTTTGTTAGCAGAGGGGACTGTAATATTGTGATCCAAACATAGAGGAGGAAGCTCCATCAACAGTAAAATCTGTTCCTCTTTTATAAAATACAATAATTGGGATTCAAACAGATTCAATCATGAAGAGTTGAGTGTATAAAAAAAATGTTGAATTTTTTGATCACAAATAATGAATTTAAGCTCACTAATATTGCAGTAATGCAAGCAAACTCTAGCTCTATAGAATCAAACTCATAAACCAAATGAAAAAAAATGAAAATAAGTGAATAAACTATGTACTGAATAAGCTGCATATTCTTGAAATTTCCCTACAGTTTTAAGACATTTTAATAGAATATTTTTGGTTCTGAAGTTTACCATTGTCAACCAGGAAAGTGGCTGCTTTATTATGCTTTGCTTCTGGCTGAGTGTGAAAGGAAAGGAGGTTTGTGGGGGAGATGGCTTTTATTTCTATATAGAGTCTGGCAAAAATAGAAAGCGGAGGATAGAGAATTACTAGTTAGGTACTGTACATCCTGTTTGTGAAAAAGTTCTGTTTTTTAAATGAATGTCAATGAGATTCTCTTCTTTCCCTAAATTTTTTAGCACATCAGCTCAATATATTCTGACACTCATTTTAACAACAACAAAAAAAAATGTTAAAAGCATAAGAGTTTGGGGGCACCTGGATGGCTCATTTGGTTAAACTTTGGACTCCATTTATGTTTAGGCCATCATCTCAGAGTTGTGAGATCAAGCCCCACATTAACTCCGTGCTGGGTGTTAACACTGCTTAAGATTCTCTTTCTCTCCCTCTCCTGCTCCTCTCAAAACCAAAACCAAGACAAAACAAAACAAAAAAACAAAGAACAAAAAAAGTATTACAGTTTTATATAAAATCCATCCATGTAGTAGTCCCTCTAAATATACATTTTTTGTTTGTTTGTTTGCTTGAATTATACTTCTTCATGTTGAGTACCCAGCCCTGTTGCAGTTTGTATTATTTCCATTGTCTGGGGCCACTAGAGTCACTTAAAAGAAATAATGACTTGATTCTAATTCACATCATTCTTTTCAGTGACTAACTCCATTTTCTGCTGCATAAATTTCTTAATAAATGTCCTTTGCTTTACCACTTACCATTATATTTCATTGTGCTCTAAGAAAAATGGATGTATAAACTATACAGATGTATAACAAGATAAATTTCCCAGAGTATTAAATATGATTTTTTTTCAAATATAACTAATTGAATAGGCTTACATTAGAGCTAGCCCTTATCGATCTTAAGTAGCCAGGTAGTGTTGCCTGTATTCTCAGTTAATTAAGACTACTTAGTTAAAAAGAGATTGCGTAGTGATGCAAAATCATGATGGAAAACTTATAGCTATTTCATACATTGCATAGGAGCATACATAAATTTAACTGAAAATATGTACCTTTATACCTATGTAGGAAGCAGATGAGCCGTAAAACAATGTGAAATATCTGTAAAACCTAAATGCATTATTAAAAAGACTACCAATAATTATATTTTACTATGTTTTATTTCCCTACAGACATTCAATGTTTACTTTCAAGAATGATCTTCAAATTAAATACTGTTCTTATGATAAACACAATTCTTCAATAAAAACATACACAGAACTCCCTCTGACCTCATCCTCCCCCCGCCTACAACTCATTTCAGAGAAAATGCCCTCTATTCTCTCTAAGTCCTCACTTGGCTCAATCGAAAAATAATATAAACAGGAATTTCTAAAGTAATCTTATTCAGAAATTAAAAAAATATTTTCCCCCAAAGTGTTTTCTGAATATTTTGAGTTAAAATGTCAAGTACTAAAATAAGAGGAATGAAGGTGGCAAGTACCCAAATGTAAAGGAGTAGAAGCTTCCTCAAGAACTTCGTTAGCGTGACAGCAACACCTCTGTCAACAAGGCACCCAGGGCAAAAACCTGCAACTTTTTTTTTTTTTTTTTTTAAATAACACAGTCCTTTTCACAGGAAATGTTGCATTTGCACTATCATAACTCATGGAAGTTTTGGCTGATTTTGAATGGCTCTTAATAAATGTATCCTTAAGGGAAAAATAAAAGAAGAAGAAAGAACTTATGAAGAAGCCACCAAATCATCTTTACAACACCCCACCCATGTCCCAGACTCCCTCTCCCTAGTGTGCATAAGCAGAAGATCAGGGACAGAGAGAAGACAATCACCAAAATCAGGACATCAGGACAGGAATAACACAGCTTTTTTGCCTTATGTTAAAAAAAAAGGAGTTAATCTTCCCTGAAAGTTCAATTCAGAATGTCTCAAAAAAAAAAAAATATATATATATATATATATGCAACAAAACTGAGGTGTCTATAAAGCCCAAAGAGAAAAATTTTTTCATTTTCCTTTGGCTATGTGTTCATTCCCCACACTGTGGTCTATTTATTTTGTCTGTGTGACTGAAAGATACAGAGAATGGGAGACAGAGAGCAAGGCAGAGAGGCTGCAGCGTGAAACAGGCTGCCTGCCTACCCTTTGGCGAGATGAGAGTTCTTGGATCCCTGGGGATTAAGTGGCGATGAAAACCAGTTGAGCATGAGATGCCTTGCTGGTACCTTGCCTAAAGAGCACCTAGCAGCAGGAGATTGTGTGGTAGACTGCCAAAGGCTGGAGCTGGGAAAGGGGGAAGAATTGCATCTGGAGTGAATTTCTCCCATGAAGGAACTGTGCTGTGAAGAGACCACTTAAAATTCGCCTGATATCTGGCCCTACAAGGAAGCTTGCCATGGGGCCATCGACCACACACAGGGCACTGGGAAGTATCCAGGTCAGTTAGAAACACACTAACCTTACACCAGCTACGTGACATGCATGTGTCCTGTTTATATCTTCTAACCCTTCTGCCTCCTCTGAACCACCATAGCTAAGAGTACATTTTTTTACATATTGGGTTTCAATACATACTCTAATTTTGAGAAGGGTACCATTGATACATTTTAAAAAGTATGTTAAAAATTACCGAATTGAGGGGCACCCGGGTGGCTCAGTTGGTTAAGTGACTGCCTTTGGCTCAGGTCATGATCCTGGGGTCCTCCGTTCTAGCCCCGCCTCAGGCTCCTTGCTTAGCCGGGAGCCTACTTCTCCTTCTCTCTCTCCTGCTGCCTCCTTCTTGTACTCTCACTGTGTCAAATAAATAAAGAAAATCTTTTAAAAAAATACCGAATTGATTTTCAGTATGAAATCACCTGCAAAATTATATAATTCCATATGATTCAGTTAGAAATCAGAGAGTTGGGGAATACATGGATGAATTCCTTATACATACAAAGAGGAATGATGTTAGAAGGGGAGACTCAGGGGTGCCTGGGTGGCTCAGTTGGTTAAGCAACTGCCTTCGGCTCAGGTCATGACCCCGGAGACCTGGGATCGAGTCCCACATCAGGCTCCCTGCTTGGTGGGAAGCCTGCTTCTCCCTCTCTCACTCCCCCTGCTTGTGTTCCCTCTTTGCCTGTGTTTCTCTCTGTCAAAATATATAAAATCTTAAAAAAAAAAAAAAAAAAGACGGGGAGACTCATTTCAAATTTTCTTAAAATTACCTTAGTGTCTGGGTTTGCTGCCCTACCACAGTCACATACTATGCGTTTGGGTGTGTATATATACATATGCATTTTTAGGTAGCATCTATCTGCAGGATATAAATACATAATATCTGTTGGCTTATGATTCCAAGAAGGGATGAAAGTCTAGCAAAAAATGCTAGTTTTGCTTTTCTTTACAAAAATTAGTTTAAAAAATTAGGATCATTGCTTTCATTGCTGAGATGAACTACAAAAGGATTACCATCTCTACTGTGTAAAATGTAGGTCTTAGAGGAATTATAAATATTTATGAACTAAAAGCTTTTGTTTACTAATAGGTATGTCAGCCACATCTTAGTTCAGTCCCTGCTCTTTAAACTTACTTCTTAGCTTTGCCCCAGGATTCTATGCATATATTTTGCAGATATCAAATATACAAGTAGGGATAGAGATTTATCCTAAAGGTAGACAAAGAGATGTACAGTCATAGAGATATAAAGTAGGAAATTTTACACTTTGATCACAGACAGATTACTGAATAATTGCTTGGTTTATAATGAGTATGACACAAATGTACTCCATTTTCATATTTGCATATCTTATTTGAACTGATTTTCATTCCATGTAGTATCACAGCAATATGTCAAACATGTGTTGACATAGTCACTTTGAAAATGTCCAGAAAGTCAACCAAAGGGGAGAAAATATTTATAAATAATATATCACATAAGGAGTTAATTTCCAAAATATATAAGAAGTTTCTACTACTCAATAACAAACATCTAACAAGCTGATTAAAAAATGGGTTAACAATTTGAAAGGACACTTCTATAAAGAAGACATATAGATGTCCAAAAGGTATATGAAGATTTTCAATATCATTAATGTCAAAGAAATGCAAATCAAAACCACAGTGAACTATCACCTCACACCTGTTAGGATAGTTATTATCAAAAACCAGAAGACCATTAGGGTTGACTAATTGAAGATGTGGAAAATTAGAACCTTTATACACTGTTGGTGGGAAGGCAAAATGGTGCCACTACAATGGAGAACATTTTTTGGAGATACCTCAAAAAATGAAAAATAGAACCACCATGTGATCCAGCAGTCCACTTTTGCATATTTATACAAAGGAATTGAAATCAGAATCTTGGAAAGCTATCAGTAGTCCAATGTTCATTGCAGCACAAATCAAAATAGCTAGGATATGAAAACAACCTAAATGTCTATTGGTGCATAAATGGATAAAGAAAATGTGGTATTTACATTCAATGGAGTATTATTCAGCTCTAATAATGAAGGAAATTCTGCCATATGTATCAACATGGATGTACTGGAGAACATTATGCTAAGTGAAGCATGTGCTAGAAAGACAAATAATACAAGGTGTGACAAAAACTTATCATAGTTACAACACATAGAATACTTTGGAGCCGTAAAACAGATTGAGGCGTTACTTGTAGGATCTGTTGTTAAAGAAAAATAACAGTAATGAAATGCAAAAGGTTATATGTACTATACTACATTTCATGTGAAGTAGGAGAAATGAAAACAAACGAATATGGATCCACATTTAGAAAACATTGGGAAGAGAAATCCCCAAACAATATAACTGCTTACTTTCAGAGGGTTCCAGGAAGAGGAAGGTCAAGGTATGATGGAGGAAGTGTGCCACTTTGGCTATAACTTGTTATAAAAAAATGGTAGGTACTTTTTAATATAAAATTTTATGGTTTCTATTTTACTTTAGGTTTTTGATGCTTGAAAGCAGGTTCATAGTCTACATATTAAAAAAAAACATAAAAGGTTTGGAAAAATAACTAAGACTGAATGCCAACACATACAAATGAAACAGTATTTCACAGGCTAAAGAACATAAATCACTAATGCAAGTAACTTTTAAACATAATATTTTCACTATATACTCTAAATCAAGAGAGAAAAGTAAAAACCTACAAACAAATCATGAACTCTTTCTCATGGCTGATTTCATAGAATGATATGAAAGTGGCAGTTCAGAAACTATTTCACATATATTATGATAATAACCAGATAAATAATGTATTGATACTGTTGGGAACCAGAGATTTCACTATATAAAAGAAAGAAACTATGAAGGAAGAATGGAGTTAAGGAATAACCCTGAAAATTTTGTATTGGAATTGGAAATATTGATGTGAATTCAAGTTTTCTAACATATGTATATTTTAATTCCTCCTATGTACAGAGAAAAGCAGTTTTCTTAAAAAAAAAAAAGAAAAAAACAAGAAGGAGTGAAAATACCTGTTGTTTTATTTTTGCCATTTACTAGCTCTTTTACTATAAGCTATTAACTTTTCAGAGGTTTTGTCATCTATTAAACTCTAAGTCACAAATCTTTCAATATACTTGGATATTTCAATGCAACAACATATAAAGGTGATCTTTCTGTAGAAGTGTAAGACCATACCATTATTAAATAGATTAAGTGTGCGGTGCCTGGGTGTCTCAGTCAGTTAAGCGTCTGACTCTTAATTTCACTTCAAGTCATGATCTCAGGGTTGTGAGATCAAGCCCCACAATGAGCTCCACACACAGCATGGAGTCTGCTTAAGATTGTCTTCCTCCCTCTCTGCCCTCCCCCCCGTTATGTACATGTGCGTGCACTCTCTCAAATAAATTAAATAAATATTTAAAATATGTTACATCAAATGGAGTATATATGTCTCCTAGAATATTTTACCAGGTTCTGTCAGCTCTGGCTTTAAGCCCCTCTTGCTAAGTAGCTGAGTTGTGGTCAGTGATGAATCAGAGATGATACACATCACTGTTGTACCAGTGGAGCTCAGTGTAACCGACACTGGAGTGGTACAATGTGAACAATTTTGCCTTCTCAGTATAGATGGTAAATAAACAACCCTTGGGAAAGTTTATGCCAGTTTCAAAATTATCTTCTTAAATTCTTTACCTGTTGTCCTACTGTTACACATTGAACGTTTGTGCCCTACTCCTAATGGGGTGGTATTAGGAGGTGGGCCTTTGAAGGATGAATAGGGTTAGGTGAGGTCTTGAGGGTTCTTCATGGTGGATTAATGCTTTTATAAGAAGAGATCACGGGGCGCCTGGGTGGCTCAGTTGGTTAAGTGACGCCTTCAGCTCGGGTCATGATCCCGGAGTTCTGGGATCAAGCCTTGCATCAGGCTCCCTGCTCGGCGGGAAGCCTGCTTCTCTCTCTCTCACTTCCCCTGCTTGTGTTCCCTCTCTAGCTGTGTTTCTCTCTGTTAAATAAATAAATAAAATCTTTAAAAAAAAAAAAAAAAAGAAGAGATCATAGAGCTTGCTCTCTTTGACATTGAGACATTGAGGATATACCAAAAAGGCAGCCACCTGCAAGTAAGTTGAGAAGAGAGTCCTTGCCAGAACTTGACCATGCTGTTATCCTGATCTTGGAATTTCCAGGCTCCACAACTGTGAGAAATATTAAGGAGGACAAAAATTTCATGGAGCACTGGGTGTTATATACAAGCAATGAATCATGGAACACTACATCAAAAACGAATGATGTACTGTATGGTGAATAACAACATACATACACACAAAATGTCTATTATTTAAGCCACCAGTCTATGATATTTTGTTGCAGCAGCCAAACTTGGCTAAGATACCTACTAATGAATTCATATACAATTTCCTTTTTCTGCACTTCTCATAAATTTGAAATAGTTTCCCAAACACACTAATTATTTGCACATTATAAAGTCATGTCTGGATTGTTTATTTGAAATGATAAACCATATAAATAAAAAGAATAACTCTGTATAATTAGTCTTTAAATCAGTTTTTTTAAATACTATATTATTTATGTTCCCAAAGGTACAATTGAGAATATTTCTTCCATTATATAAGTCAAAAATAATGAGATCTCTTGATAAATTAAGGATACTTAGAAAATTTTAAGATCTATTAAGTCAAAAGGTTTTGTGTGTAAGTGAAATTCTCTTTGAAATATTAATGTCTATTTGAGTCTACATTTATTAGATACCGATATATTTCTTCCTCCATGAAAGTAACTGTGCTGATATTCCAGAAATCAGCCATATGCTACTGCTCTGGATCTCCTGTGGCTTTTGAGACATGAATTCTCACCCAGTGTTTTAGCAAACTGCTTTTTCAGTACCCTATTAATCAACCACTTGAGAAATATTGTGATAATTATGGTAGTCACCATACAACCTTCGTATGGAGAAAGTGTGATTCCATTTCACTATCACAATTCTTCTAACAATGAGGTGTGGTTGATTTTTTTTTATTTATTTGTTTTTTCTTTTTTCTTCTTTTTTTTTTGGAATAACTTCTTTCTACTGGGGATACCAGCTGCAGTTAAGATTGAGGCTAAGACGCATTTCAGTGAAAGTAGAGAGAACTGTGTATGTTATATGTATGTATTTCTTAGAGTAGGTACATTACATTTAGAATAAATAAAAATTTTTAAACTTTTAAAATAATAACATTTATTCTGTTTTCCTGACTATAAACTTCTGCTAGATGAAAAAGTAGAGCAAATACTTATTTTGTAATATCCATTTGCAGTCAGCTAAAAAATACCTCAATGTGTTGTGATAGTATATTGTGAAGGACAGCCACTCCAATGATAAGAAACGTCTCTTAAAGTATTTGTATTTTACTGCATAGTGATTTAAGGAATTTACTTGACATGTAACATTCTATTTGTTTTTTTTATTCTCAAGCTCAGAGAGAAGTTTCCCATTACACCAAATGCATGTGACCAGGTAAATGATGTAGCCACGCAGAAGAACCTCCTTTTCTCAACATATTGCACCAGTGAGGCTCTGAAACTAGAGCCATCATAAGACAGGTTGAGACAGGGGGTTGAAAAGGAGTATTAAGAGAAAAATCTGAAACATGAGACCACAAGGGTCTTCTTTCCTCATCTCTGTCTGTGAAATTAGATTAAACCTTGCCCTTTCCCCAGAGAATGGTCTGTATCCAATAACCAATCGACTTAGAGATATAAAGGCCTAGCCTTCTTACTCCCAAGTCAAAATGAATCTGAAGGCAATCTCAGCCCTCCTTTTCATACTGCTAAATTGCCAGCCCAAGGGATTCTCCAAAACGCAAAGGGATTGTATAGACAGCTTTGAAAAGATTTTCTTCTACTACAGTTACAGGACAATTTGGCCTGAGAATCAGGTCCAGAATCTATTTTATGTCCTTTTTCAGAAGGTATGAAGGGGCATCTGGGTGTCTGAGTCAGTAAAGAATCTGACTCTTGATTTTGGCTCAAGTCCTAATCTCAGGGTTATGAGATAGAGATCCATGTTGGTTTTTATGTTGAGTATGCATCCTGCTTAAAATTCTCTTGCTCCCTTTCTCTCTGCCCCCCCCCCAACTACTTGTGCTCTCTCTCTCAAAAAAAAAAAAGTATGCCTAATTCAACATCATAAAGAGATTTTCCTGTTTTTGTTTTTTCTAGAAGACTTATTGTTTTACCTATCACATTTAACTCTGGTGATACATTTCAAATTAATGTGGTAAGAAGTAGAGTCCTAGTTCATTTTTGTTTTTATGGATATCCTACTTGATTTGTACCATTTATTGAAGAGACCATCAAATATCTACTTCATTGTACTGTTTTATGTTTATCATAACATGTTAAATACTTTTTTAAGCCTGATATTGTTAAACAAATTAATAACTAAGTCAGTAAATATACTGTAGATATAAAGAATTTTCTGAATGATCTGAAAAGAAATAATGTTTCTGAGAACTTGTTTTGGCTATGGAATAGGAGCATAACAGAAGTGTGTATGTATCTAAGAAGACAATGGAAATACACATTTCAAGTTAGAGTGGAGAGATTATCTTGAGACCAAAGTGGTATTTCAGAAGTAAGATTTTATAGAGGTAGAGGCATTTTTCTAGAAGGCAAATAAGTAAGAGTAGGGGTAGGATAACTCTTATGATGAATGACCAGTAATTGATGTGAAAAAGATGTTCTTTTAATTTTAGCACAAACACATAGAAAAGTAAAGTCTAGTTACTATATCATTCTGTGATATAGTCATAATGTAGCAAAAACTAGAAGGCATCTTTTTAGCACAGAAGTTAATGAAGATTGCAAAAATATTTGTTGAAAATTCTTGAATATACATTGAGAACCAAGATTCACTGGACATAGTTGACTAACCAATAACATTTTAATAATAATAATATCTTTTTTTTAAGTATTGCTTCAATTCATTGTGTTCACATGTCAGTTTTCAGGCTCTCTTTGTATTGATGGGGATCTATACCCAGAGTAGCTAAGGAATCATCTACTCTGTACTCCTCAGGTTAATCTTCATCCCTGACTTACTTTGTTCTTGTTTCAAAAACTATAGGAACATTTTTCTGACATCTTTCAGTGTTTATTGTCTTTTTGTATTTTGTATTGAACTGATTTTTCAAAATTCACCTCAAGAACCAAGCGTTTAATCCATTGATTTATAATTTTCTGGATTCTTCACTAGAGACATGGTTTTTGCCAAGAACCACATTGTCAGTTTTTGCGGTGCTATATTATCTTTTTCTTGAACTGAAAATCTGATTCTCTATTCAGCACCTTTGGCCACATCAGCATTTTTCTCTGCTGTCATGATCACAGGTAATATTCCATTCTCTCTCAGAAAGAACCCCTTCTGATTGGTTTCTGAACTGAAAGTGCTTTCCTTGTTATACAACTCAGCAGAACTTTCTGTGTAGCACTATTTATTATGAAACTGTTATATATTTGACATTAATTAATGTTTATTGGCCAGCAGATAGATTTTAAAATTTTTAAGATGCATGCATTAATTTGTTTTTATATCCAAATCTCCTATCTCAATCATACTAATAATGGCAACAAAAATTTTTTTAAAAAGTATTCTTCATAATGTCTCTGAGTGCAGTGGGGTAATGTTTTATATTATTAAACCAAAGCTCAGGCACAATTATGATTATGTTGTAAACTCATTTCAATGCTCAAGTTTTTTATTGTCACCTTCTCTGAAGAACCCTAAGCACTAAAGTAGAAATGATCAGATACTAAGAGTGCACTGAAGAAAGGTAGTCCAGGTTACCAGAGTTGGGTCTTCCCAGTGGGCTCGTAAAGCACACACTCAGGTAATAATGTTAGCGTTAAAGGAAATGAAAGCATCATGGTGAATGTGAAGGCAAACAGATGTTAGCTGGTGTGTAATACCAATGGGAAAAATTAAAAAATAAAAGATCAATTCAAATGAGAATAAACCTAAGTATTCCAAATAAAAATCTAATTAAAGGAGTGCTTACTAGAGATAAAACATACCCAGTAGAAAGATAATTGCAATCCCTTTCGTGTCTGGAAAAAAGTGCTAATTGCTAATGCTTACAACTTAGGGCCAGGGACCAGATTGAACTCCCTGAATAAACACACACAAAAGAAAAATATATTACTGCATTACATTAAGAAAGTTATACAGTGCATGTGTTTACCTTTCAAAGAATTTAGAATTATAGTTTGGTCTCCTAATAATTCCAGACGATAATTCAGATTAACACAGAACCAAATAAAGAACAAAAAGTCATTCTTTATATGTAAGATCACTCAAAAAACCAGGCCTTTTTTTCTTCTTTTTTTTTCAGTGTAATAACATATATTTAACTTCCATATGTAATTATAATCTGAAAATCAAATTTGGCATTAGTTCACATTGTCTAAAAACATGTGTCTAGACCTTGTTATGACTACATATTTTTTAATACCAAAGTTGAAGACAATGGAAAGGAAATTAGAGAAATGCAGGATAAAAGAAAGTTGTTTGGCTTGAGGTCATGTGAAAAGCTGTGATGTAGATCTCAATGTCCTTTTAAATGTGTAGAAATTTCCCTTTATAACACAGGTATAAGAGTTAGCAGAAAGAGGCATTTTTTTTGAAGGATTTTATTTATTTGACAGAGAGAAACACAGCCAAAGAGGGAACACAAGCAGGGGGAGTGACAGAGGGAGAAGCAGGCTTCCCGCTGAGCAGGGACCCCCCCCCCCCCCCGAATGTGAGACTCAGAATGTGGGACTCAATTCCCCGTCTCTGGGATCATGACCTGAGCTGAAGGCAATCGCTTAACCAACTGAGTCACCCAGGCGCTCCTAGACCTTTGCTTTTAAAATGTGTATAAATGGCTCTCAGCTCCCTGTTGCTATCACCTTATTTATTCTGTCTCTCAATTTTAGCAATCCTTATGTATTTATTCATGGCAAACACTTGCTTGGGGCTTTCTGCATAGTTGGAAAATAATGAGAAATCATGTCTATAATTAATCATATTTTCTCTTTACTCACTGAAAAACATAAATTTAAGTGTATGTAGTTATCCTACTAGTAATAAGTTTTAGTTTGCTTCAGATTTAGCACATATATAAACAGCACTTAAAATTAAAACAAGTTTATAAAAGTCAAGTGTAGTTTTTAAAAGCATTTTGAAGTTTTTTATGTATATTTTATGTTTGTGTATTTATGCTTATTAGCTCTTGGCAGATTTTATTTATGTAAGAATCCATGACCTGGATATGGAATAGCACAATATCTATATTGAATTATGAAATGTCATTAAGAATATGGGTCCTGGAGATTTAAAAAAAAATTGGGGGGGAGATTCTGGAGACTTTTAATAACTCTTAATGGCTGTGACATAATGAAAGGTTAACTTTACCTCTTAGAGTTCTCATTTAAAAAGTGAGAAAAGGGGCGCCTGGGTGGCTCAGTTGGTTAAGCCACTGCCTTCAGCTCAGGTCATGATCCCGGAGACCCGGGATCGAGTCCCACATCAGGCTCCCTGCTCGGCGGGAAGCCTGCTTCTCCCTCTTTCACTCCCCCTGCTTGTGTTCCCTCTCAGGCTGTGTTTCTCTCTGTCAAATAAATAAATAAAATCTTTAAAAAAAAAAAAAAAAAGAAAGAAAAGTGAGAAAATAGTATCTCATTTGTCAGATTTTTGTAAATTAAAAAAATATATATATAAGCACTTAGGATAATGACTGGCATTAAAGTTCTATAAAATTGTTGGGTATTAATATTACATTAGTAAGTTTTTAGTCTTTAAGACTTATATTCTAGTCTTATTACTGGTTATATTTTTCATTCCTACATTTATTTTCCTTTCTCTCTCACTTTTAACATATTATTTTGCTATACCAAATGTATATTATAAGTAATTGGATATCGCATTGCAATATGACAGATTATACATGAAAACAAAATAAATTCTCCAAAAACAAAAATACAATAAATCGTGGGACAGAGATTAGTATGTTATGTGGCGCATGCAAAAATGTCAATGTTCAACTGGCAAGATGGATTTTGATCTAAAACATATCAAGATATATCAGATTAACTCTATAATAATCTTATTTGAACTAATGTGAGTAGGCTCTGAAAAACAAGATTTTGTTTTTTTTTAATCTTTGTGCTTACTTGGAAATTTGGGAATTTATATTAAGGGCAAACAAAATTTCTTATACTATTAAGCTTAAGCAAGACAAATATCCATATTGAAATGAGCAATTTGCTTTGGGGTGGGAATTTAAGCAAATGGAAAAAAGCACAATTCTTAAATTTTACTATGGTCTCCCTTTTTATTGTTTATGTTAGCTTACTTTAATTATTGGCTTTACTGTACACTTAAATATGATGAAAACCAATTGGTTCAATTTACATGCATCTTACGAATAAATTTAAACATAAGCAAATAAGTAGTATAACAATAAAGATATATTGGCACATTTTCCATTATGGAGAAGATTCAAGCACAACTGTTTTAGTAAATCTGTTAGCAGATAAAAATTAAAATGCTAAAAATTATATGCAAATTGATAAATATTATGTTTTGTTACTAGTCATAGGTAAAAATATGTTGCAATTATATAACTATTTTTTCTTCAGGGCTCATGAAATATTTTTTCAAAGTTGTATGAACCAAAGGGTAAATTAATCTTTAAAGAATTAGCATAACAAAGACCACAGGCTAGGATCACAATGCAATGAAGTTCTGCATCAATAACAATAACAGCAAAATTAATAATATTCCAATACATTTAACACTACAAAAACACAATAATATATGGGTCAAATGAGAAGTAGGAGAAAAATTAAAAATGATTTGTAACTACCAATAATGATGAATATACAACAAATCAAATCTTTTGTGATGCACATAAATTAGTAATTGAAGAAAAATATATGGTCCTAAATGTCGGAAGAGAACAAATGTTATAATTGAGTCAAATCTTCAACTGAATGGACATTCAAGAAAAGTAGAAAGGAGATAATGATTATAGCAGCAGAAATTAATGAAATAGAAAGAAAAGAACAAGAAAATCAATCAGAACAAGAAATATATTTTTTAAGTCTACTAAAATTTCAGACATTCTAACAAGAATAAATAAGTAAAGACATAGAATGTGTTTATTAACAAGAGTATGAATTAAAATGAAATACAAGTAAATAATAAAAATACAAATAAAGTATCAGTTTAAAATGAGACACGTGATATAGAAATTGACTGCTTTCTATAGGCCAGCATAAAGTGAATATATTTAAAAGACATATGTAATGTAACTAGCATAATCTTGTGAAATCATCTAAGAATGATGTGTAAGGAATGGTGTAAGATATTTTTTAAGATAGTTATACAAACATGCTAAAAATCATTTTTAAAGACCGACGCAGAATAGAGAAAAACATACCATGTTCATGTCTATAATAAACGGGCCAGTTTATTTGTACATTGATTTATAAGTAAAATGTAATCTTACTAAAATTCTAGCATTATTTGTGTAGGACTTTATGAGACTGACCTAAAATTTATATGGCAAGGCAAAGGGCTCAGAATATACAAAATATTTATGAAAAATGACATTATGGGAGAGGCTTGCCTACAAGATATGAAGGCTTGTAATAATGGTAGTAATTCAGAGAATATGCCATTGATATAAGGATAAAAATGGAGATAAACTGAACATGGCAGTGAGCATAGAAATATTTTTGCATATGTACAAATATGTCATTTGTTACAGAGGTGGCATTGCAGTTCAATGAGATAAGAGTATTGTTTTCTTTAAATAGTGCTCTGATCACTGATTATACTTTCTGATAATAAACAAACAAAATGGATCCACATTTCATAAACAAAAATTCCATTTCAGATAAGTTAAACACTTTTATGAGGAAAAAGAAAAAAAAATCAGAAATTTTATTTAGTTATAGTCTTAAGGTCCTAGAAAATATTTCACATGTAATTGGTACTCAATAAATTATTTGAAAAATATGGAACTATATGAAATCAGAGTAAGGAAAGATTTCATAAAACACTTGGGTCTGTAATAAACCATTTAGAGAATGATTGATAAATTTTGATAATTTTTTTAAAGACTTTATTTATTTATTTGACATAGAGAGAGATCACAAGTAGGCAGAGAGGCAGGCAGAGAGAGGAGGAAGCAGGCTCCCCGCTGAGCAGAGAGCCTGATATGGGCCTCAATCTCAGGACCCTGAGATCATGACCTGAACTGAAGGCAGAAGCTTTAACACATTGAGCCACTGAGGTGTCCAAATTCTGATAATTTAAAGTAAAAATTTCTGTCCATCAAAAGATACCATTTAGAAGTATAAAAACAAGCTACAAACTGGGAGAAGATATTTCATTAAATATACATTAAAATATTAGTATTTGGAATATATTAAGAACCTTGACAAATAAGAAAATGACAACTCAATATAAAAAAATAAACAAAAGATATGACTAGGCATTCTGGTGAAAAGACAATAGAAATCACCATAGACATCTGAACAGAAGGAAAGACAGCTCTATTAGTAATATTTTATTTTTGTTAGCTGGGGGTAGAAACATGGTTGTTTAACCTTAATCATTATATTTCATTTATTTTACATGTAAACATCTACATGTATATAGACATGATCTTCTGAAGTCTGACATATAATGAAAAAAGAAATAACAATAATAAAAAGCAATGTCTGAGTAAGAACTCTTAAAAATGCACTAATTATGAATTAGTAATATTAAAATAAATTTACTAAAATTGACTGAAGGCTTTTTATTTCTCCTACCTTGACCTAATAATTTTACATATCTTTTCCACAATTTTTACATAATAATTGCATATATGTTAAATAGGTCATTTTCCCTGTCTAACCAAATGGACATTTTAATAGGTAGACTCTATTACACCATGAACATAATACTAAGAACATAAGGATTAAGGAATATGTTTTGCTGTAACTTTCTTGGATCAATGTAAACAAATAAAAATGAATGATTGGTGGACATTACCTTGGTGAATTTCAAAGACGTTTTCTCCACACATGCTCTTCAGTATGCATCAAATATCCATGGATTCATGAGCACATTCGTGACCAGAGTGAATCATTATAGTAATGTTTCCACAAATTGATCTTCATTACTTCCCTCTTCACGACTGTTTGGTGGTTTGTTATTCATTAAGAACCAAATGAACTCTGAATTCTGTAGAGTGGAAGAGCTAACCACAACCATTCATTCATCTATTCAATATTTAATGTCTATCTTCAGATAGACATTAAAAAGAATTTGTTAAAAAAAACACAGCAAGCTCTCAGGGCTTTACATTTCATTATACTGAGCAACTATTCATTTTTTCAATGTTACTGAGATATTATTCTCCAGCCAATATTTCTTTCTATAATAAATTTTGTTGGG
>PITA01015319.1:40502-50596 GCA_004023965.1 Spilogale gracilis
GTTTCACAGAGGCATCGTGTGTGTGTGTGTGTGTGTGTGTGTGTGTGTGTGTGTGTAAATTATAATCCAGTCTAGATTATAGAACATTTTTATGTTCTCTGGTAACTTTTACTTTGCTGAATACTGAAGAATACAGAATGACTGACAGTTACCATAGTTCCGGTGAGGGAGCCCATCAGCCAGCAGGGTGAATTTGAGCCACGTGTGCATGCAGTATGGCAGGTGCCAAGGTCCGTTGCTAGGCAGGTTGAATTCATGCTTTCTGCCTACATACAGCACTTGCAGTTCATCTAAGCTAGTACCACCATTTCTGGAGCCCTGCAAATTAGATATGATATGCCGAACCCTTCATCTGCACTGTCTGTGTTTTGTACAGCAGATGGCTGGCTGGTTGTTTTTACATATAATAAGTGGAAGTAGCACACATCTATAAATAAACAGTACATTAAGCACTCTTTTGCCAAGTACTGTACAGAGTTCTTTTTCTTTATTCAAATATGGAAGTAGATCCTGTCACAGGTTTTCTGTTATGAATGCAAATTTAAGGCATAATTATATTCAGGGTAAAACAGGATGATTAGGACAAGAATTCATGTCTGCTGTTTCATCTTTAGCACTAGACCGCCTTTGTGTCCTTTGTTAGAGGAATGGGAGATCTGCTCAGCTAAAAGGAATGAACCTCACAAGGTCAATTTGTTAATTTCTCCACTTAAATGATCAGATCTATAGGAATAAATAATGGACATTGTTCTCACATGTTGACAAATATCCATGATAATCTGTGCAGTGTTTAAGGGGCCTTAGGTCAGTATCTATACTTCTCAGACTGTTTAAAGACTTTCCTATGAAATGCTGTAGTGGGAGGGAGCTCAAACGATCAAGTTGCAGACAATAAATTCTAATCCAAATGCTTCCTTAAGATAAGATTTCTTTGATTTGTTGAGGAATTACAACAGAAGCCAAAATATTCATTGAACAGCTTTAAGACTTCCAACAAACTTGTTTTTCTCCCCAGTAATCATTTATATGTCACTAATTCTGAAAAGGTGGTATTAAAAAGACCTCTTAAAAACATGAGTTACCCACAATTTCTATACATTTATCTTATTTTAAAGTTAGCACTTATATTTAGAATTATTTCCTAACCAGAGTTTTTATGCTCAAACTATAGGTACTATTCACATATACAGAAAATATTAGCATCTGTGTGTGTTTCTGTGTATTCTCAATGGGTCGTTTAGAAAAGTTTTAAAATGTGAATTCGCTAACAATGAGTAAAATGTAAAAGTCAGTGGACTGATGGCAATAGTTATTAAATTTGTACTGAAGGCAAATACTTTTGAAATAATATAAAAATGTATGATCTATTTGAGGAATAGTAAATAGGTTTATTTGAAGGATAGTAAACTGTTCTATCATTACTTGTGACAGTCTGTAATTTGGCTGACCATGAAATCTGTCAGTTATTCTCTTAATAGAGTAAATAGTACATTAATATTTTTGGAGGGAAAAAAAAGAAAAAAAAAGTACAAGAGATACAAGAAATACTGTGATTACTCCTCAGTGATTTTTTTTTTTTCCATCCTTAAAGGCAATGGCTCAAACTCCCTGAGAAGCAGGGACTCATTCATAGTAAAATTTTGCATAAAACATGAAAAAAGTGAGAACTTTGACACCAATGAAAGAAACTCAGTATTTGGAGATAGGAGAACTATGCTTGACAGCCTTTCTGTTTAATTTACACACCTGTATTGGTGCCAAATCTATTCCATGTATTTTTCACATTCCCCGGCTACAGGACATTTGCACATGCTCTTACTTCTGGTCCCAGTACTCTGTTGTTGCAGATCACTGCATTCTCACTATCAGTTGCATTTAAAGTCTGTTCAGATATTTTTAAATTAATAAATTACACTCTAATTACTTGATCTCAACAAATTTTCAAATAGAATCTCTGCCTTGAGAAGTTTAGAAAGTGAGATGCTTGAAGTGAACTTTCAGGAAAATTTACTTTTTTAGACTTCTGAAACAATCGTACCACTCACCTAGATTTTTGGTTTGTTGCTCTGATAAAAGCACTTAAACGAATTCTTTATTTGCAAGGCACCCTTCTAGGCATAGAAGAGAGAGAAGCTAGTCTATTTTCCCATCCCATGTCATTACACTATTTCCAGTGGAATTGTTTCTGGAGGGAGGAAAACAGAATCAAAGCAGACACAGTGTCTTGTATAATCTCCCTGTGAGTGGGAAGGATGGCAGCACAAAGATATAATGCCTTTTTCTGCTCTGCAACAAAACTCCACTATTGGTTTCAAGGATCCTTTTAGTAGCAACTAAGAGACCTACCCTATTAATTCTCATGTTTTATAAATGGATATTAAATAAAATTGACCTATGACAAATATGGAGAGAAAAGAGCACAATATCACAATCAAAGTCTACAAGCTATTTTTCTAGGGGATAATGTTAGCAGGATTCTGGATAGTAAAAATGGTATTTCTGTCTGTTCACTGTTCAGAAAAAAGAAATACATGGTGATTATAAATAAATTTGAAATAAATATTTCAAAGAAATGAAAATATCAAAGCTAACTTAAGTATTAAGATTCCCTTTCTTAATATGTAAATTATTTAATGTAATAATATTAATATCTATATATCAAAAAGTGAGATTTTAACGCAAGTGCTATGGAAAAAAAAAATCATAAAATGAGGGGCGCCTGGGTGGCTCAGGTTGGTTAAGCGACTGCCTTCGGCTCAGGTCATGATCCCAGAGACCCGGGATCGAGCCCCACATTGGGCTCCCTGCTCAGCGGGAAGCCTGCTTCTCCCTCTCTCGCTCCCCCTGCTTGTGTTCCCTCTATGGCTGTGTTTCTCTCTGTCAAATAAATAAAATCTTTAAAAAAATCATAAAATGAAAATTTAAAAAATATGTTATTATTGGGGCACCTGGGTGGTTCAGTCAGTAAATTCTCCAACTCTTGATTTAGGGTCAGGTCATGATCTCACAGTCCTGAAATGGAGCCCAGTCTCAGGTTCTGTGCTCAGTGCTCTGCTTATCCCTCTCTCTCCCCACCACCTGCACTCTCATTCTTTCTATCGCTCTCAAATAAATAAATAAAATCTCTTTTAAAAATGTGTCATTGCTAACATGGTGATTAAGTGCAGACTCAACTCAGAGTCCTGGCTTGAATCCTGACTCTATCACTTGCATGACCTTTGGTGTGTTGCTTAGTATATCTCTATCTTAGTTTCTCAGCTGGAAGTGTGGGAGAATATTAATGAGCTAATTCATGAAACTTGTTTAGAAGAATATTTGCACTCCCTAAAGGCAAACTACCATTATTATTAAAATTATGTAAGTGATCATAGAACAGTAAACACACAGAACAATAAAATAGCCATCTGAATAATATTGTCTGAATCTTTACTGTATTTCATTTCCTTGCTGTTCTTAAAATCACTCCGAGTTACCCCATTGCTTCCCAGATAAAAGTTTATATTCCTGAGAGTAGCCTTCTGCAAAGAATGTCATGGTCTCACTGAAATTTGCAGCTCTCAAATGATCCAGGCACAGTCTTTCTTTATCCAGGTCTTTGTTTATCTTTATTTCTGTCCTTGATATCCTTTCTCATCATTATTTTTTTTTTCTTTCTCATCATTCTTACTCCTCTTTACCTAACTTCATGAAGGGTCCCCTGTAGCACTTTCTTTTGTATGTATGTATGTATGTATGTATGTATGTATGTATGTATATATGTATGCATGTATTATTTCAAATTTTTATTTAAATTCTAGTTAGTGAACATATAGTTTAATATTGGTTTCAAGAGTGGAATTTAATGATTCTTTTACACATAACACACAGGGTTCACAAGGCCCTCCTTAATCCCCATCACCCATTTAGCCCATTCCCCACCCACCTCCCCTCCAGCAATCCTCAGTTTGTTCTCTGTCATTAGGAGTCTCTCATGACTTGCTTCTCTCTGTCTCTCTTTTTCCTTCTCATATGTTCATCTGTTTTGTTTCTTAAATTCTACATATTACCCGGTAGCACTTCCTTACCCTTAGCATTATATTGAAATCATCGTTTTGGTAAGCTGGCTTTTCCGCTAGAACAAAAGAAGCTTGAGGGCATGGATTATATTTTGTTTTATACTTTTGTGCTTCCTGAACCTTGGCCAATAACTCCATGATGTGGGTAACAAGAACAAAAGGAAAAAAAAAATGTAATTTCTTCATTGCCTACAGTCCATTGACAAGTCCTTGAAACAGATAGAGTGAACTTCCTCTAGGAACTTCTGCTGTCTGGATGTTGACATTTGACAAAAGGCAATCTTAGCTTAACATTATCCTGACTCCTAAGATCCTGTAAGTCTAATTTAACATGTGAAATTTCCTTTGGAAATTTTCTTTATCTCTACCTTCTCACCCTAAGATCTATGTTAGCAATCATCCTCCAAGCACATGGCCCACTGATAGGCATTTGAAGGGTCTTATGACAAAGTTTTTATTAGACAGTAAAAAATGACCTTTTCCTAACAATAGCTAGCCCCCCCTCAAGGTCCTGGAAACCGTGCTTCCAAAATTTCTTAGAGATTTGCACTATCCCTAACTCCCACCCAACCTGAAAGTAATAATCAGTCACCCATCACAACACCAGTGCAGCTCTGTCTATGGGTCCTGTCCCCTTGCTTTAATAAAACCACCATTTCGCACTGTAGATGTCTCAAGAATTCTTTCTTGACCATTTGCTCTGAAGCCTAACATTTCCACATCACTTCATATTATAGAAGTTCAGTAAGTGTTTGATAGGTGAATAATTAGGATTATCAATTAATATAAACACACTGGAAATAAGACTTACTATCTTTTTTTGAGAGGGAGACTCTCCATCGTGTCTAAACCAATGGTTCTCAAGCTTGGGAGCACATTGGAACCAATATGGAACTTTAAAAACACAACGAAACCAAAAAAACAATGCTCAGAACCTACTAGTTTAATAATAAGAATCCCTGAGAGGCAGTGCTCATACATATACATGTATTTTTAAAGGTCCAGGTGAGTCCATTGAAACAACTTAATTGAGAACCCTAGTCTAAACAACACTGGTTCATAAGAATATTTGTAAACAAAATCTAAAATCCTCTAAGTCTAAATCCTCACATTTGATGGTATACCTTTAAAAGTCTCTAACTAATGAGTATTTAAATGTCTGTGAAGTTTTAGATATTATTAATTAATATTCTAATAATTTAAGCGACTTTATTAACCTATAATCACGGAAGTTATTTTTTGTTTCTGTCAGGTAACCTAGATGAGCGGGGCACAACTGTGCCTTTAGGGTTTTATTTAGCTGCAGAATTAGGTTGTTAAGATGTCAGTCCTTAAATGCCCTAACTTCCATTTGGGTCATGGTAAAAAAAAAGTCCTGGGTGAATAATCAATTTGAAAATTTATGTAAAAATTTCTTCTCTTGAGTGTTCTATATGCATCAAAAATTCCCAATTACGCCTCCAGTGACTGAAAGTTTTCACTGGTATTTTCCAGGTTCAAATATGTGCTCCTTTTTAGTACAGCTTATTATTTAAATTTTAGTCTACATTTATACAATCATTGAAATGTTACAGTTGATTATATCCTCCCCATTAATTAGAGTGAGGAAAGTACAGGTGAAAATGGAGTTTTTACACATAATTTCATGGTTGATAAGGGTCAAAGTCAGAAAGGTCAGCTAGATTATTATTATGTTTATGTTATAACAATATTTTATGCCATACAAATATTTAATTCAACATAACTGTGTTTATTTTCAATTTCTGAGATCTTAGACCTTGATTTTAATCTATTTTTAAATCTATACCTATTTCATTTTATTATTTGCATTAAGATTTAAATGATATATATTATATTAATTTCAGGTGTATAACAATCCAATATTTGAATATATTGCAAAATAATGAACATAGTGAGTCTAATTAATATCTGTTACCATACATAGTTATAAAAGTTTTTTCTTGTGATGAGAACTTTTAAGATTTACTCTCTTAGCAACTTTCAAATATACAATACAGTATTATTAACTATACTCTGTCTGTTTTAAAAGAGATAATTCTCCATGTCAGGAAAATATTGTTATTAGTGTAAATTCTTCTATCTTGAAGATTTTAATGCTCTTATCATTACTATTTATAAAATGAAGCTTGAAAGTCTTAAGAAAAAAAAAACAATGTAGCTATTCGAGTAGCTTGAATTTTTTTGTATTTAGAATCTGTTCATTTATTGATCAGTATCAAGTTTTCCTATGTTTTCCATGATCAGTTGCAAAGATGAAGGTAATTTAATTTTTTTAACTTGTCTCAAAATGTGGATGGATAATGTCAGTTTTAACAAATCAATTGTAATGATCTAGTTTATATTGTCAAAAATGGAATTTTCTAAAGACCAGAAAAATGTTCTAAAATTGAAAGATGAAAATATAACTTTGGGAACAAAGGTTAGAGAAAACTGGAAAAGTGAAAAGAAATGTTAGATGATTTCCATCAGCTTCAGTGCTTCAGTGCTAAAGGAATACTTACTTTCAACTTAGATATATATGTGTGTGTGTGTGTGTGTGTGTGTGTGTGTGTGTGTGTGTGTGTGTATACACTTGCATAAGTTACTTTTGAAAAAAGATGTATTTTTATTCTTAGAGAGAGAAGGAGAACATAGGGGAGATGAGTAGAAGAAGACAAAGAGGGAGAATCTCAAGCAGACTCCCCTCTAAGTGTGGAACCCGGCAGGGTCCTCAATCCAAGGACCCTGAGATCATGATCTGAGCCAAAATCAAGAGTCAGTTGCTTAACCAACTGAGCCACCCAGGTGCCCCCAGCAATATAAGTTATTTTAGAAATGTCTTCTGTATTTGAATACTACTACTGTTGTATACAATAATAAGCAAAACAATTGATATAATTATGCAATATTTGACATCGTGTGAAATCTTATTTTATTTACATTTTCTTTACCTTCTGTAATATTAAAGAACTCTTTTCTATATAATGTTAATATCTAACAGTTGGTGAAGGCTGACCTAAACACATTTTGCTCAGAAGCTCCAGACTCTGTGCTTGGTATCAACTTGTATTGACTGCATGACTGAGCTGAAGAAATCTTGAGCTTGCCTCAAGGTATGATTTTGCTGTATTCTCAAAATATAATGTTCATTTAAACTAGCTCAGTATATTGTTAAAAGGCAGATTCTGATTCAGCAAGCTAGAAGTGTAGATGTGATTCTGCAGTTCTAATAAACTCAAGTGATAACCATGCTGCAGTTCCACAGATCACTCTGAGTAACAAGAAGTAAAATATTCAGGGTTTTTCAATTTCCTGGATTGTTCAGTTCCAATGTTTCATTACATAGATGAGCAGGTTTTTTGGGTTTTTTTTTCAAGATGGTAATGTTGATAAGCAGACAACATTTAAATTCTGTGCATATTTTCTATGACTTCCCAGACATCTTTAAAAATCTTTAAAGTAATGAAGGATGAGGAAGACAATTATCATTTACATGTAATTGATTGGCAACAGAGATAACTATCCCCAGTTAATATCAAACATAATTTCATTATACTTATTTTAACAAAGATTGTGGCTCTTGCTCTACCATTACAATCTTCAAGCCATTTGGCATTCAACAGGGAGCTCTAAGTTGTAGCTAGACATTGCACTATCAGGACATACAAACTAAGCCACATGAACAAGGATGAGTGGATTTCAAAGCCTCCAATTAAATCAAATTTTATATAAAATATATTCATATAAAATATATATCCTACAAAATTTGTTTGTTTTTTTACCTGTAAAACAAATGCATTGATTATATAAGATGACAATTTTTTTATTTTTTCACTAAATATTATCAGAAGGCTATGTTCGTAGTTTTCTTCTAATTATAAAATTCTGACTTGATTCAAAGAATGAGTATACTTTGTACTACATGGATGTTAAATAAGCTACTTTTTACATTTAGGTATAATTGACAAATAGAAATTGTATATATTTAAGGAATACAATTTGTTGTTTTGTTATATGCATTATATAATGATTACATTCAAGCTAATTAACATATCCATCATCTCATAGTTACAATTTTTTTTCTTATATTATGTGCTTGCTGAGAACTCAAGATCAACTCTCTTAGCAAATTTCAAGTATACAATACAGTATTGTTAACTTTAGTCATCATGCTGCATATTAGATATTCAGAATTTATTTATCTTGCATACCGAAACTGTACTTTTTGACTAGCATCTCCCCATTTGCACCTCCCCATTACCCCAGGTGGCCACCATTCTGCTGTCTGCTTCAGTGAGTTTGCCTATATCAGATTCCATATGTAAGTGAGGTCATGCTACATTTGTCTTTCTGTGTCTGGTTTATTTCACTTAACATAATGCTTTCCAGTTTCATCCATTTTGTTTCAAATGGCAGAATTCCTTCTTTTTAAAGGTCAAATAATACTAATATTATATATATGTATATATGTATGTATATACACATATATATTATTATATATTCATCTGTTGACAGACATTTAGGTTGTCTCCATTATCCTGGCTCATGTTAAGAATGGTGCAATGAACATGGGAGTGCAGATACCATTTGAGATCCCTACATTTACAGTTAACTAATCTTCCAAGGGCATACATTGGGAAAGGATAATCTCTTCAATAAATGGTGTTGGAAAAATTAGACATCTAAATACAGACCAATGAAATTAGACCCTTATTTCACACAGTAAATAAGCTCAAAATGGATGAAATATCTATATTTAAAACTAGAAACTATAAAACTACCATAAGAAAACATAGGGAAAACATTTCTTGACATTAGTCTTGGCAATTTTTTTTTGTGTGTGTGATATAACATCAAATACATACAACAAAAGTAGAACCATACATAGAAGTAGGATTGTATCAAGCTAAACATCTTCTACATAGCAAAGGAAACTATCAACAGAATGGAAAAACAACCTACAAAATAGGAGAAAATGCTTGCAAGCCACATATCTGATAAGGGGCAAAAATCCAGAATATACAAGGAACTTATACATCTCAACATTAAAAACAAAAATAATCTGATTAAAAAATGGGAAGGGAATGTCAATGGACTCTTCTCTAAAGAAGACATACAGCTGGCCAACAGGTGTATGAAGAATTGTTCAACATCATCAATCATCAGGGAAATGCACATTAAGATTACAATGAGATATTACTTCATACCTGTTATAATGGCAATTATCAAAAAGTCAAAAGATATCAAGTATTGCCAAGGATAACTACCTTCATACAGTGTCAGCATGAGTGTAAATTGGTACAGCCATTGTGGAAACCAGTATAGAGGTTTCTCATAAAATTCAGATAGAACCACAATGTGATATAGCAATCTCACTTTTGGGTCTTTATCCAAAGGAAAATAACAAGCAACTTTTAACATTTGCATTTATTTTTCTCATTCTGTTTTAATTAAGGATAGTGCCGTTAAGTAGACTCTAAAAATCACTTACATAACAAATGTTTATTATTTCATATATTTGTTCCCATATGTTTTCCAAAACCAGATGTATCAGTGGGTTTACAATTCCCTCATAGCCTTAATTTTGTTGTTTTTCCCTTAAGTGTGCTGAGTGCTTTTATCCTTTTCTTTATGTCATGTTTTCATCATACTACTGTTGTTTCAGAAAAATTTACCAAATAATTACACAGACTTGAATTGATAGGGAAACAAGCAAAAAAACAGTAACCCAAATATGTAATAAAAATTAATCACATTTATCTTGTTTCATCAAGAATTGAGGTTAAGAACTAATATTTTTGAGATCCCTACATTTACAGTTAACTAATCTTTTTTATTTATTTATTTATTTATTTATTTATTTATTTATTTTTTTATTGTTACTAAATTTTTTTTTTCCCATTCCCAACACCCAGTGCTCCACGCTCTAGGCGCCGCCAGTACCCACCACCAGGCTCTCCCATCCCCCCACCCCCCTCCCTCCAAGTCCCTCGGTTTGTTTCTGTGTCCAAAGTCTCTGTTGTTTCGTTTCCCTCCCTG
>PITA01015320.1:0-50528 GCA_004023965.1 Spilogale gracilis
GCGGTGCATGAGGGGCAAACTGGAGGACAGTGGCAGAAGGAAAGCAAATGGGAACTAGGGTAATCTAGGGAGGGAAACGAAACAACAGAGACTTTGAACACAGAAACAAACTGAGGGACTTGGAGGGAGGGGGGTGGAGGGATGGGAGAGCCTGGTGGTGGGTACTGGGGACACCTAAAGCGTGGAGCACTGGGTGTGGCGAATGGGGAATGAATCTTGAAACACTGGGAAAAAAAATTTTAGTAACAATAAAAAAAAAAATAAAAAAAAATAAAAAATAAAAGGACCAACCAAAAAAAAAAATATATATATATATTAAAAGGAGAAATTGACAAAAAAAATATATCCAATAGAAAATTTCAGTGTCCCTGTCCCTGAATCTGGAGAGTAATAGAGAAAATTACTAAGGATTTACAAAACTAATATATAATAAGTTTGTATCTCTATATTATCTATTTATCATAAATTACTCATAATTATTCACTGTACCTTTATAAAAATTGGTATCTTGAGTCATAAAGCAATAATTCCAAAAGAATTATTAATTCTAAATAATTCCAAAAGAAACATTATACTAGCTGATTTTTTAGTACAGTGCAATAAAACTGAAAGTTAATGGCATATGGTTTTTAAAAATTCTGCTTGGAGGAGCATCTTGGTGGCTCAGTCAGTTAAGTGTCTGCCTTCAGCTCAGGTTATGATCCCAGGATCCTGGGATATAGCCCAGAATAGGATTCTTTGCTCAGTGGAGAGCCTGCTTCCCACTCTGCCCTTCCTTTGCTTGTGCTCTCTCTCTCTCAAATAAATAAATAAAATCTTAAAAGAAAATACTACTGGAGTGAAAGAAGAAATCAAAATTGCAATTAGGGATGATTTACAAACTATAATGACTAGAATGAATTCATTTTAATGGGGTATGAGCAAAGCTATCTCAAAGGCAGTTCACAAAACATAAGGAGGCGCCTGGGTGTCTTAGTGGATTGAGCATCTGATTCTTGATTTTGACTCGGGTCATGATCTCAAGGTCATGAGATGGAGCCCAAAGTTGGGCTCTGCCCTGGGTTTGCAGTCTGCTTAAGATTCTCTTTTTTGTGCCTCTACCCCCACCCCACCCCAGCTCGTGGGCATGAATGTACGTGTATGCACGCTCTCTCTCTTAAAAAGAAAAATATGTGACTTATGCTTTCACTGACCCAAATACTGATCCAAGAAAAGGAATAATATACATAAAAACTGAAAATTCATAAATTTGAAGTGGAATTGGTAGATAAAGTAGGTTTCATTTTGAGCAGACCAACCAAGAAAACAAAAGGAGAGAGAACAAAATTCTACAACATTAAATGTGGAAAAGCATGTATCACTATAGAAACAAAAAAACATTAAATTCTTAGATATGACAAGAAAGAGATCAAACTGAAAATAAATTACTTTCTTTACCATGAGACAAAGGTCTTCACAAGAATTAAACAAGAATTAAAAACAATAAAAGAAATGCAACTAGAGCAAACAATAAAAAATTTTCATGAAAAGGGAGGCAGAGATCTAGCAAGTACATTCACAAAAATTTGAGGTTGTAATATTCTCTGACAATGTAGAATCTACAGCAAGGGATTAAATGAAAGAAGCTTGTTTGTAATGGATAAGAATACAATTGTCAATGGCAATACAGCAGGTATGCATTTTCCATGTCAAATAACACAGCCGCAGAAATAGATAAAAACTGAAAGACATGAAAAACAAAAAGTCATGATTGAGATATGTATAGGAAAACCCTTAGAAAAATCTCTTTTTAGGAGATAGAGCTCTTTAACTTTGCCATGTGAAAAGGTACCTTTTCTTTGAAAACAAATGGAATTAATAAGCTGTGGCAGTTTTCCCAAGCTCCGTATTCCTTCCCAGAGAGATGGTGCAATGTTTGCAAAATTCCTTTGAGCCCTTGCTCCCTCTAAGTCTAGAAAAGATACTTGCTTGCTGTTTAATGCCTCTATTAGAGAAAAAGAAAACCAAAGGTAGTCCCTTAGCATTTGAAATCTAATAGCATTAAGATTTGATGTCATTAGGCCCTCTAATTCCACCCCAGGAGAAATAACATAAGGGGACATAACTCCAACCTCTTTGAACTAAGCACCCGGTAGAGCCCATCAATATTGACTCCTGTGTCAAGGTAAACTCCTTGTGTCCCTCTTACAAAAGAGAACTGGACTAACATGGGAGTTTGGCACTGCATGAAAATAGGAAAAACCAGTTCTTTTTCTTTCTTAGCAGAAGGATTAAAGCAATTTGGGTAATATTGTCCTGAAATGTGATAAGCTCCTACAGCGGCAGAACTACACACTGAAGGACAGATGTGTGCCCAGGTGAAGGAGGTAGCTAGTCAGGAGAGCAGCTCAACTCCTCATATATCTCCATTCTTTCCCAGGGTCAGTCAGCCACCCTACATGCAAACACACACAGACACACGCAGACTGTGAGATGTTGCACGTCAGAAGCAGCATTCATGCCATAACTCTTCACACTGCAAGGAAGGTGCCCATGACTACTCTGTGTAAAATCCTGGCTGGGAGGCTCTGGTGTCCAAAATGTGGTCAGTGTGAGCTGATGTACAGACAGACAGGGCTGGGATCAAAATTTGGTTTCACCACTGGCTGTACAACCCCTAGCAGTCATTCAACTCCCCCCAACAGGCATTAATGCATATATTAAGCCCTGGAGATGCAGTGATGATATAGTCATGAAGCTTACTGTCCAGCAAGATTGTATATGTGAGAAGAGGACCATAGGAAATTTCAATGGGTTTAACATCTGCGAAGTATGACCTTGATATAGAGCAGGGACTCAACGATTATCCCCTTTCTTTATCCACCCCTTCCCTCACTGCCTTATTTCCTTGCTTCTGTGGCTACTCTGTTGCTCACTAGTCCCTTCAAATGAGACTGGGACTGAGATGGGAAAAGGCAGGAAATCTGCATTCACAAAGCTTTCTGTGGCTAAGAAGACTAAAGTACTGGTGAAATTGGGAGATAACTAGTCTGCTAACAATTCAGCCAAGGATTATCTGTGGATTTCTCCTGAGTGTAAACATCTCTGCCCATCAGTGAAGTTTTGTCTGAGAGTTTACTCATTATGCATTTACCGATTTACAAGTTAGAATGTCAGTAGAGCCAGGATTAAAACAAAAATAAAAGTTACCCAAGTATTTGTGCAAACTCTAATGAAAATAGATCCTTAAAGAGTTGTGTGTTTAGTCTTCATTGCCTTCTCGCATTGACTTGGACACAGACCTCTAGTCTTGAAAGTCAAATTAAAAACAATACACACTAAGTTCATATCGAATACATAATGGATAACCTGGCTATTGGAATCTGGCTTATTTCCCTGTGCAGACATTTCTTTTCCTACTGAATAATAGTAACAACAACAATAATAATGTAGTTCATTATTATTCAACTTTCACAGTATTTCATCCTCAAATGAGTGCAGGCTTCAGCTTTTCTACATTTATGACAGCCCTAAAACATATTATGTGTAAGATTCTGAACTTTCTCAAAAGACAAAAGTGAGAAATTTCTCTGGTAAAATGATCATGCAAGAAAATTCATTGAGGAATATTGACTTTCTATCTGATGGGCTACAGGCTGATATGAAGAGTTGTGTAGCTAATGACATCCTACATGCAGTCATAATTATTGTAGAATTTCAATTGGGAAGGGGGATGGTGGCAATTTCCATTTGTTGTCATTACAGAGGGTCCTGGAGAATCTCCAGGACAACAGATTGAGCCCCTTCTCATTACCCTCTTATTAACAACTCAATGAGACTGCTACTCCCTGGGCACCTCTTTTAACTCCCAATTTACCCTTCCCCACTTTAAATGACAACAGTATTCTATTAGTGGGAGTACTACTACTGTAGCTATTGCTTTGGCTACTGCCTTTCTTCTGCACCCATTCCATGCAAAGCACTGTGCCAGTGCATTACATAGTTAGCTTGTTTGGCTCTCTCCACCAACCTGTGTGATTGGGATTATTGTGGTCCTCATTTTCCAAAAAAGGAACAGGTTTAGAGCTTATATGAGTTCCCTAGTGTTGCTGTAACAATTACCTCAAACTTAGTGACTTAAAACAACACAACATTATTACCTTATAGTTCTGAAGTTCAGAAGTCTGAAATGGGATGCCCTGGGCTAAAAACCAAGGTCTTGGCAGAGCTGTATGCCCTCTGGAGGCTCCAGGGGAGACTATGTTTCTTTATCTTTCCAGGGTTCTAGTGAGGAGCGTGAAAAATAAAATTAGGACCGTTATGCCTTATATCTCTAATAGCCACCTGGATTCTGTACACTCACTTGCTAGACACTAAAAAGTGGAAAAAAACCACTAGCAGCCCTCCTATGGCCACCCTGAAAACACAAGGCCTCTCTCTCCGCGCCCTCTGGGAACGAGAGATTATGGCCATTAGGCTCCAGGAATATGGCCATTAGGCTCCAGGAATGTGGCTAATGGCTCCGGGAATGTGGCTAGGTAACCACACCCGGAGCCCCCTACTGCGACCAGTTAACCCCAGGAATGTGGCTACATTGAAAGACTCACCCTTCCCCCTTTCATGCTGAGTGTTGCAAGAGGAAGTGCCCTCTTGGTTTCACTTAATAAGTGCAGGAACCAATCAGGTCATGCTGGTGTTCAAATTTGAATGTTAGCCAATAAGAGTCCACGTACCGCGAAAAGTACTGAATTTGTTTGTGCCTGTCTATAAAAAGCTGTAAAATCTGCTGCACTGGGCCTCTTAGTGTCACCGGTAACGAGTGCGTGGAGGTCCGGGTTCGAACTTGCAATAAACGACCCTTGCCCTTTGGCTTTGACTCTGAACTCTGGTGGTCGCCTTTGGGGGTCTCCAAATTTGGGGCATTTCACTAGAGAATGCCCACATTCCTTGATTTCCAACCCACTTTCATTTTCAGAGCCAGGAATAGTGACTTGAGCCCTTCTCACATGACATCACTGTGGTCACTCTTCTGCTTTCTCATTTTTAAAGACCCCTGTGATAATGTTGGGGCCACCCAGATAAAGAACTTGCAATAACATTGGGGCCACCCAGATAATCCAGGATACTCTCCCTTCCTTAAAGTCAGCTGATTAGCAATCTTAATATCCCTCTGCCCTGGATGCAATATTTCCATAGGTTCTGAGGATAATGATGTGGACCTCTTTGGAGTGGCCATTATTCTGTCTGCCACAGAAATATTACATAACTTCTACCGGTCATAGAGGAAATAAATGGTATTTTCTTGATTCAAATATTAGTCTCTTGATTCCAAAGCCTCTGCTAGTTAGCCTAGCCATACTGTTGCCCAGTAACATTCTACCAACAATGTCATTTCCTAAGACCCTCTTCTATGGCAGGCACTATCCTGGATACTGGTGGTTCATACATGAATGAACCACACAAACTTGGGGGTGGTGGGGAGAGCGCCTTACAAATGTTAATAAATAACTATAATGGTAAATAGGAAGTGTATGTAGAAGATGGGGGCACCTATTAGTCATTAAGCGTCTGCCTTCGGCTCAGGTCATGATCCCGGAGTCCCGGACTCCAACCTCACATCAGGTTCTCTGCTCAGCGGGGAGCCTGCTTCTCCCTCTCTCACTCCTCCTGTTTGTGTTCCCTCTCTAGCTGTGTTTCTCTCTGTCAAATAAATAAAATCTTTAAAAAAAAAAAAAAGTCGTGGGGACACACAGAGGAGAGAGTAATTAATTCTACAGGAGTAGAAGGCATTGTGGGTTGGGGTTGGAGAGGATATGTAATGTGATCTGAAGGATAATTAATTCAGTAGGCAGAGAAAGAGGTGAAGAACTCTTCATGCACAGAGACTGATGGGATAAAGGCTGAGCAATGGAAGTCACTGTAGGGAAAATCATTCATTTTGGTGGAGTCAGGCTGAATATCTGAGGTAAAAGTAGAAACTGAGGTTAGAATGTGTTCTGAGAGGGAAGGGCCTTTCAGGCCATGCTGAGAGGTCAGAGTTCATGGTGAAGAAAATGGAGCTCCATCAAAGTATTCCAAGAAAGGGAGGATCATGATCAAACTTGCACACTGGGGGTTCTACTCTGGTATCTTCTTAGAAGATGAATTTGTTGGCAAGCTGGGAGGGAGGCAATAGTGGCTGGGGTCAACATCCAGGTGAGAGATGGTAAGAAGCAAAGGATGGTCAGTGGCCATGAAAATGGAGGGCAAAAAGCCTATCCAGGACATTTCTGAGATGGATAGACATTAGTAGGTGTGTAATGGTGAATGGCTATGGGTCAGGGAGGCATTAAGGGAAGTAGTGTCAAGAATTACTCATAGGATCTCTAAGTTAAGCACACGTGGAGCACCCTACACAGCGGTAGAATTTCATACAAACCCAACCTATCATTCATTGCCAAGCATATTTGTAAACTCACCATCATAGATTTCTGGGGAATAGAAGTTTCTCTCTGGAGTTTGAATTTCTTTACAAAATCATGTAGAGGGAATTTCTAGTGGTGACTGTGTTGATTGAAGATGCTGAGGGTGTGTGTGTGTGAGAGAGAGAGAGAGAGAGAGAGAGAGAGAGAGAGAGAGAGAGAGAATATCTTTGGAGGGAAGTGTGCCCTTTCTAAAGCAGCTATTCATATCACTGAAGAACAAGGCTCCCCTTTCTATCCTCCACACAGGATCACTATGAGTGAAGAGTCATCAGCCTTCTGCTTCCCTCCCAAGACACTTTGCTATTTCCCCAGCTCCCTAAGGAAAGCTAGGACAGGTAATCTGATGAGTAATTTGACAGTGGCAGAATATTAGGAGGAACAAAATCTTGAGGTGTATGTGTCTGTATGTCTCCTTGGTTATGTGTTTTTGTATGAGTTTCTGCACATATACCTATGTGTGTTTGGAATGGCCAGATTTAGCAAATAAAAATAGAAGACACACAGTTAAATTTGAATTTCAAGGACATGGGCAAATACTCCTAAGATAAGTATGTCCCATGCCTGTGTTTGCATATAAAATATTTAAAACTTATTTATCCTAAAATATTACTCATTATTTGCCTGAAACTCAAATGTAAAACTCATGTGTTTGTGTCTGTATTTGCATGTGTGTTGTGTGGGTCTCTGTGTTTATGTGTTTTGTGTTTGCTTACGTACCTTTGTATTTTTGTGTTTGTGTGTGTGTTCAAGCATGCGTGGGTTTTTTTGTATATGTGTGTGTTTGTGTGTATAGGTGTGTATAGAGTTTTGTATTGGCCATTCATGCCCTGGAAAATAAAAAAGCAATCAGATTTTTTTCTATTATTAATTTTGACTTTGAACGAGTCACTGCAAAGTAAAGAGGTTGAACAGATTCATCCATTTAAATATTTATTGACCATTCTAGGAGCAGAAGGTACAAAGGCAAATAATTCATAGAGGACTCACAGTCCAGAGAAAGGACATCTATACAGCTGGTGAGGTTATGACAGAGTAAACGTGCCAGTGACTTAGCAGCACCTTCCAGGTCTTTGTGTCTGTGCAGTCACGCCAGCATGAAGACAACAGATATTTCAATGTGATGTTTTTATCACTTGGAATCTTTAAGTTATGATTATTGGAAGCACGTGTGCTGCTCTGCTAAGCACAGATGATCACCCAGTCATTCCGCTGAGGAAAGCATTGCTCTATTTGTCAAGTTTGTTTCTTTTTAATACGAGCACTATTCATGAAAGCCAAGAAATGTCATTGACTTCTGCATTGAGAGCATTTTTTTTTATCAGCCCTTGGACAGTCTGCCTTGTGGCCTTAAAGCGCTACCTGCTTCCCTTGCTAGGTATCTGAGCTCCCTCAGTGTTGGTTCCAGATGCTTCTCTGCCTCTCCTCCTTTTTGCACTTCTGTTGTTCACCCACCACTTTCAGGATCCGTCTTTCAAATAAAGTTAGCTGGCTAAGTGAGATATTGGCCATTCTGGCTTGAAATCTGTCTCAAGTGAGCATTCACACCCTTACAGAAAGCTGCCTTCATCTAATAATTGAGGGATCATGTAGGAGTGTCTGCATTCAACGGTGTATAGTTAGAAGACAGGCCAAGCTGCTACATCAAAGAAGGCTCAGTGGTGGCAACAAGACAGAATTTTATTTCTCACTCACATAGTAGTCTGAGCCCAAGCTGTCTTGGCTGACACACAGTCCCAGAGGGACAAGGAGCCCAGTTCCTTCTGGCTTGTTTCTCTGCTGCCTTTGATCCATGGCTGCTGGCCCACTGTCAGCTCTCAACAACATGGTGGCATCCTAGCCCACAGAAAGAGGGAGATGAAGAGCCATGTAGGTCTGGTTCCTTTCAAAGGCCAGACCTGGAAGATGCATCAGCACCTCCCCCTCACAGCTGCAGGTGAGAATGTGGCCATGCTTGGCTTCAAAAGAGGCCAGAAATATGATCTTCATCTGAGCCATCATGGGGTTTCTATCACTATGGAAGAAAGGAAGAGTGGATATTAGGGCAACCAGTAATAGAGATTACACAAAGAACATTTTCTTTAAACTATGGAAGAGCACTTAGGGAAAATAGGCTTCAGCATACATGTGTCTGTGTATAGCTGGGAGAGGAAAGACCTGACACTAACTGAGCATTCACTGTATTCCAGACTGTGAAAATCATTCAGTATGTTATTTTACTTAATCCTGATGGGCAAAGAGGCTGAGAGGTGAAGTGAATTACTCATTGATAACTATAGGTGCCAAAGGGAGCAGTTGGACCCATGACCTTTCCCACATATCACCTTGCCTCATATAATCTACTGGTGACTGAATTAATCCCTTGACCATGTGCTGGATTCTTGGTTGTTGGCTTAGAATCACTACCATCCCCTTCTAAGTCTCCACTGCGCTGCAGAAGCAAAGCAGGAACTACATTTCCCAGAATTCCATTCCCTGCATGATCCAGGTGAGAGCATCAGTGAGCTATCTGGAAGGCAAAGGAGAAGCAGAAGACTTTATCCTGCAGGAGTGATTGTATCTAGACCCATGGGCAGATGCAACTTCACAGCAGCTTTCCACCGGCTCCTGAGAACCTTTCTGGTTTAGTGTTTCAGGCTGAGGTCATGGCACGTGGTATCTCTGACCTTCACACCTTGACCCTTCCAATGTTTACATACATCCCTGATTGTTGTAAAATTCTCCATACCTGGTAAACATAGAATGATTCCTCACAGACGCAGAATGTAAGATGGTGAGTGAAATCAGGCGGAATTCTTTGTATATGGCAGAAAGAACACCAACATTGGAACTGGATCAACTGGATTTGAATCCAGCTTTCTGAACTCACTAAGCATATGTTTGAGCATGCCATTTAAATTATGAGAGCTTCCATGTTTTTCATTTATCAAATGGGATACCAATACCATAAGATCATTCAGAAGGTTGCATGATAAAATATTTGCTAACAAGTAGCACAACAAGAAAATAGAATATTATTGTCATTATTACTTACAATAATAATAGCCAAGCATATTATTGGCATTATTTCATTTATTTCTAAAACAACTCTAGTTATTATTATCATTCCTACCTTATAAGAGGAAAACTAAGAAACCGAGAACTGAATTAACTTGCAAATGACCCATAACTCGTTTGTGACAGAACCAGAAATGGAGCACATCTCTAGTTCTAGAGCTCATACCCTTAACCACCACGTAGAGTTTCCTGTGAATACAAGTTCAACTCTTGTCTAGTTCTGCCTTCCTCCTCAACAGTTTACCACAGTTGCCAACAAGTACAAAGACTAGAGAAGAGAATTTGTGGACATCCTTATATATGGAATAACCTCTTAATAATTTCAAGAATCTGATACAGATTTGGTCCATCTGGTAAGGTGCTTGGTCCCTGGATACTTTCGAGGAAAAGCTCAAGGACAACTTACTTTTCAACCTGGGATGACTATAACCTCCAGATGACACCTGGAAGTATCTGAAGACATTGCCACAAGTGAGGATCAAGTACTAATGGCATCCAGTGGGGAGAGGCCAGGGATGTTGCTGACTACTCTCCAGTACACAGGACAAGCTCCCTGCAAAGAATTATCTGGCCCCACTCAATAGATAGTTGCTGTTGAGAAATCTTGCTTAATAAGAGGTGCTGTGAGATTTTTAGCTCCTGATACGGGTTACATGGGACATTCTCTAAGATTGTGTTATCCAGTATGGTAGTCACTCACCTTGTGTGACTATCAAAATTAAAATAAAAATGAAACAAGATGAGACCAGGGAGGGAGATAAACCATAAGAGACTCTTAATCTCAGGAAACACACTGAGGACTGCTGAGGGGAGGGGACTGAGGGATGGATAGGGTGACTGGGTGGTGGATATTGGAGAGGGTTTGTGCTATGGTGAGAGCTGTGAATTGTGTAAGACTGATGAATCACAGACCTGTACCCCGAAACAAATAATAGATCATATGTTAATTAAAAAAGGAAATTCAATTTAAAAATTAAATTAAGTCAAAAGTGTAGTTCTTCAGTCCCACTAGCCTAACATTTCAAGTGCTCAATGGCCAGATATGATGAGTAACCACTCTATCAGTACCCATTTATAGAACATTCAATTTTCTCAGAAAGTTCTTTTGGATAGCGCTGCTGTAAGATCTCCTTTTACTCTGAAATTCTATTAAATAGCTCAAGCTCCAGTTCCTTACATGTTATGAGAAACCAAATATTAAAATGATGATTTTAAAAATTATAAAATAGGGCATATTTATTTATATTGTAAAATGATCTTTTAAAGTGAATGTTTCTAATATAGTTGATGGCTTATCTCCTTGTTAAAAGTTTGATTTATTTGGTTACAGATCATTGAAACTGGGAGGAGAGTAAAGACTTAAATTGGCAGAGCCACTATCAATTATGGCTCAAGAAAAGGACTTGACAGGTCAGAAATTACAATCTAAACCAAATATATTTATGAAGTTGTAGAATTTCTTAGTTTAAAATAAGGTGTACCTAATAGTGTTGGTTTAGATTTGCATGCTTGTTTTTAGGGAACACAAAGTTCTTGAAGAATCTAGTGAATGGTACTGATCCCCTATTCGCAAGTGAGAACATGTGCACATGGATACGTACACATACAGGTGTCTTTACAATGCATGCATTTAATGGCTTCCTAAAGCGCAAGTAAACCCTCTGTTTTCCAGTGATCTGTGCAGAGGAGGAAATTGAGGCCCTGTGAAATCAAGTGACTTGTCCGAGTTTACACAGTGACAGAAGCTGAAATCAGAAGGTGGATAGTCTATATTCTCAAACTTATACAAGAAACACTAGCCCATATAAAATAACAGAGAAACTAATCTACTGTGAGAAATAAGATATACTTGTACTGTCCAAATTCTTCTGCTTGGCCTCTCTGAAAGGAGAGGAGAGGCTAGTGCTTAAAAAGCAATGAACTGGGACTCCGAACTTGCCAGAGGATAGAAGAGAGAAATGCAAGCCCAGTTAGTACTCCACAGCCTGGATTCTGTAGCTCTGAATGAAGAGGCATGTTCTGTCATTTTCGACTTTTATTGGAATGCTTCTTTTTTGAGAATCCATTACCTTTCTCTATATAACACGTTTTCAGTAATAACATGAGCAGCTCACCCAAATGCCTCCATATTTCTCATTAAGACTCAGGAAGCACAGTTTGTGAATTCCCCCTTTGAATAGTTCATTACGTTATTTGCTTTTGTTCCTGCCTCCTATCTCCTGTGTTCTGTGTCCTTATTTGCCCTTTTTCTTAAAAGCTAACAAAGAGCCTGAAAACATCCCTTATGTAAAATTCCAAAATTCAACTGTGTATTTTACTCCTGAGCTTAATTATAAGAAGTCGTGCCTGTTCTCTACTTAACGGCTTTTCAAATGGCATCATTATGTAGAATAGCAAGCAGAAGCAAAGGGTAGTGAAGCTCACAGAAAGTCTAATCCATGCAGTGCTGTCCTTATTGAAATGCTGTAAATAGAAATAATATTCAAGAAAACAGAGATTTCCTCTAAAGTTGTGCCCAACTAATTAACTTAAAAACCCCAAACTAAATCTAGGGAATCAAGTACACTTAGTCCAATGTCTGGAACATAGCAATCAGTTTTTAAAAAAAGCTGTTGCATGAATATACTATTTTTATTTCCCCTTTTGCCATTCATTTTCTGTTCTCCACACTCTTCTCCTGGTCTCTGTCCTGACTCTTGTAGATTGCATCACCCAGGCATTCTTGCCAGGTGGCCACCCATTGGCTGGCCAACAGGAGAGTAGAAGGTAGAAAGAAAGAATAAGTACCTCTTCCCTTACCCCTCTCCTACACTCTGCTTCTGGGATGGCTATGTCTGCAACCACATGTCCCACGGGGAGACCCCTCCTCCATGGTGCCAACCCTTTCTGGGCTCCAGAAACACTCCTTTCTCCTCTCGCCCCTTTAGGAACTGAGGCTAATAACAGCTTCCGACACTGTTAGTTCCTGGATGTCTCCACATCCTTGTTGTTTCCTTCAACCCTGCCCATATCTCAGCAACCCATTTGTCTGAGTAAGCTCAGGCTGCTATAACAAAATACCATAAACTGGGTGACTTAACTAACAGAAATTTATTTCTCACAGTTCTGGAGACTGAGAAGACTAAGGTAAAGGCATAGGCTGATTCTGTGGTGAAAATCCACTAATTAGAGAGCTGGGTTTTTGCTCTAACCTTATATGATGGAAGGGATGAGAGCACTCTCTTAGTGGTAAGGTCGCTAATCCCATTCAGGAAGATTTTGCCTCTGTGATCTGATCACGTCCAAAATCCTGCCTCCTGGTGTCACTATCTTGAGGGTTAGGGTTTCAATATATGAATTTTAGGGGGACCCATTCAGCCCATAGCACCATCCCTTCATTAAATTCTTCAGTTGAACCAGATGAGTTACACTTTGTGCTTCTTTGTCCTATTTTGGTAAATAAATGAAGTAGATAAACGAAAAGATTTAGAAAATCAGCTTTAAAATAATTTTGAATGTATAATTATCAAGAAAAAGTGCTAAGAGCATTAATAAATGACAATTGGCAGTTAGTTTACCTCCATTGTAGACTGGAAGTTTACTACATCTATATATATGTGAGTATTGTAAATAGTCACAATCAGACATAAAATTGATGTAGGCTGGTACATCATCTGTGGTCCAACTTCTGACTTAGAGCAAAATATTCTTCCACTATAACTACATACATAGATATAAGGAGGCAGGGTCCAAATGGGGCTCAGATGTAGGCTTGAGTTAGTTTCAGGTTATAGGTATGAGTCATTGGGAGACATCTCATAGTCAAAAGGACTAGTTATTCATCAGAAAATAGGGCTTGATTTACTGTAATGTAGAAGGCATGATGAAAGCCAGAATCAGAGTTTAGGGTCTGGAGATACCAGTCTGTCTCTGAATGAATGTTCTCTTTCTTCTCCCATAGACACACTCCCTAGCACAACCTGCTTGCTCTCTTTCACTCTGACTCTCTCATTATAGTATGTAGTATTTATTTTTACTATTCTAAAGAACAAAAAACAGTCACCATAGAAAAAATGCCATAGAAAGCAAAGATAAGCAAAAAGAAAATGAAACATAAAATGACCAGTAACCTTTCCATACTGAGATAACTGGTTTTTGCAGTTTGCTGCATAGATTTCAATAGGTGCGTGATTGATGGCAAGCTAGGTGAATAAATGATAGGTGGGTATTTCTTAGCAAAAAATAATCTAATGTACATGTTTTATAACTTCTTCTCTTCACTTAACAATGCATTTTAATATCTTTCCCAGTTATTACTTATCCTTTCAGAGCATCATTTACAGCTGAAAAATATTCTATTTTATGAATTTGTCATCACTCGTTTACCCAATTGTTGGAAATTTAAATCCCTCCCCATGTTCCCCACTTTTAACCATACTATAAAAGATATATTTATGATTGTTTGCTATTTCAATAGCAGGGTTACTGTTATTTTCTGGATATTTCAGAGTAACAGCAAAAGGCTTTGCTTACCTTCTTACTTCCAGAGTGTGGCTGTGATTACAGAAAAATGCAATAATCGAGAATCAGCTTGATTTTAGAGAACTTCAATCCATTGTTGCTATTGTTGCAAGCACTCACTGCTACCAATAGCCCTTTCCCTCATCCACTGCAATATTGACCAGGTAATCTTGTGGGATTAGTTAACATTTTATTTAGTATTTCTTTTCTCTAATGAATACAAGGTGGCAAAATGAAAGAAGACACACGTTCTTCCCTAATTTTTTCACATACCCACATCTGCACACTAATGTAATGCATTTCAGAAATTTGTGTGAAGGTGCATATGTATATCGTGGAGTATCTCTATGGACAGTTTCTGTGCAAGAATTTCTTGGGCACCATTCATTTGGGACCACTTATCCCACCATTCTAGTTACAACCTAGCAAATAATAGATTTATTCTAGATGGTGCAAAGTCCCACACACAGCTGACCCAAAGCTCGCAGAGTGGCTTGGGGTGCTGTCTTTTGCAGAGTTACTGTCAAATTAGTATAAAGGTCTTTGCTGGGTTCAGTCATGAGCACCTCTTACTCTCTCAAGGCTATGTTCTTGGAAGAGTTCCCACTATGGGAATGGTGGACAGAGTGTACAATCCAAGGACAGGATTGGAAGTAAGGAGCTTCTGAGTGCCTGGGTCTAACTCTCGAGTCACATCCTCTTGACTATCTCCTTCAACATGGCGACCATTTATTGAGCATTTACTATGTGCCAAGGGACTTTCTTATTTAATCCTAACAACCTTATGAGAATGAGGCAATTAAGGGAGAAATATTTCATAACTTAACCAGAGTCACAAGACTAGTGGGTAGTGAGTATCATATCCAAAGCATATTTCCCAAATGCTATAATACGTTTGCCACCAGAAACACCGGGGAATGAAATCCAGACTGTATTCGGTTAAATCAATAAATAAACAAAATAAAACAAAATTGGCATTTGCTGTGTAATTTGATAGCCTATATTTGGTGATCTCATGAAGCAAAATAACTTTAATCCAGGTGCCTGCCCCTGACCCCCAAAAATTTTGGTATAAGTGATTTATCAAAATCTAAATGTGGTTGTTAACAAGGTCCTAAAGAATACTGCAGGTGGATTTGTTTCTACTTATTTTTCTTTGTGTGCTATGTACTTTTTTGTGCCTCTGTTCCTTCATGTATGGAATCCTATTTCTCCAGAGTGCCTTTCCCCACCTCCCTTTTCCTCTTTTTTTTTAAGAAAGGGAGAGAAAGAGTGCACACACGTGTGTACACACACATGCATGAGTGGGCTGGGAGGGGCAGAAGGAGAGGGAGAGAGAGAGAACCCCAAGCAGACTCCACGCTCAGTGGAGCCAGATGCAAGGTTTCACCTCACAACCCTGAGATGATGACCTGAGCAGAAATCCAGAGGTCTAATCTGAGGCTTTATCCATCCACAGAGCTACCCAGGCGCCCCTCCCTTCCCCTTCTCTTATAAATATTTACTTATGCCATAGTTATGCCTCCCCATTTGAGAGAGTGAAGGGAGAAGGAAAATCAGTGCTTGAATACCTACAATGAACCCCACTGGGAAATTCACATACATCACTTGGCTGGGCAGGAACCAAGTCTAATTCCTCTCTATAGGTTCAGGGCTTATTACACTGCACGGTTTTACAGCCTGTTGGCCCACACAGACTGCTTCTTTGTTCTTTCGAATCTGGTGCACTTTGCTGCATGTATGCATATTTACATTTTTAAAACCGTATATTAATCAACTTGGTACCAGAAGGCAAAGTCTGAAACTAACAGACTGTTGATGTAATGTAAAAGACGCAGTGAAGATACTAAAATGAAACTACGATGTCAACGCCTAAAAGATCCCCAGGGAAATGCTGAGCTAACAAAGTGGAATTTGTTGAGTTAGGAAGGCAGAAAAGGATGCCATAGGCAGGAGAACAAACCAAGTTAAGGAAGGCCCATCATTAAGATGAGTTAGTGCAGAATCTATGTATGGGGGAAACACTTGAGGATATGGGGAGAAGAGGAATGGGAGGAAGCGAATTGACACTCTAGTGCGTCCCTTTGTTAAGATAATTCTGTTATCTTAATTCTGTTAAGATAATTCTGGTTGTACCAGCAGGGACTTAATTACATCTCATAGTAATACTTTGACTCAACTCCTGTCATAATCTTTGCCTTGTGGTCAAATTTACTAATTGCTGAAAATTGTCCTGCATCTAGTCCTAACTTTCTGAAGCAGAGGTAAACCCTTAGACTACAGATGGACCTTACCGCCCTTGGCTTACTGCCTTCCATCTTTATGTTGACAGTTGGTAGCCTCTCTGGCATTTTTCTCTAAATGTCTCAGTTGAAGGGAAAAATGCGCTTTTTTATGGCTCTGGGTCTATCTTCTGTCCCTGAATTTATTTCCTCTCTGGGGCCCTGGATCCCGTTTTTTCCCTCCTTCTAACCACTTTTGTTCATTAATTACCTGGTGCTCACATTTATCTTCGACCCTTCTATCCTGGACTTTTCAATATTTAAAAAGAAAAAAGAAAAAAAAATGCTCCCACCATATATGCTATGTCATAGCCAAACATCTTGTACAATTTTCTCCTTCCTTATTTCCAATTCTCCACCCCTCTGTGCCACCCCTGCACTGAATGTCCTCTCAGCATGCTGACCAATGACCCCCTAATGCCAAACCCAGTCCTTATTTTGCTTGACATCTTTGTAGTATTTAACCATCGAATACATTCTCACTTTAAAACTCTCCTGTATCTGCTTCTACAAATGGAATTCCACCCACTCTTTTCTTATCACCTCTCCCCTGGGTTCCTGCTAAATGCATCTTAAATGGACCTCCTACTTCTTAGATGTGCCTTGGTCTAGTCTACTATCTTTGTGTAGTGCTAGAATTTGCATTTTTGAAATAAAATCTTTCACCCCTTAGCCATGTCCTATTGCTTTCAAAATAAAGTTTAAATGTTGTCACATGGTCAATAGCCTCTCCCTAGCCACCCCTGCCTTTTTGCTTAAAAGGAAATTGCTTGCCCCAGACTTCTTCTCTTTCTACTCCTCAAGCTGGAACAAGATATTGCAATGACTTATTCTCAACTGTGCAAAAGTAGAGGGACATTGTGGTTCTGGAACATGTAGAGCTAGTAGAGCTATTCACCAGTCTAGACCAGCAAGATAGTTCTGTGGTGGGAAATAAAAAACTATTTTATTCAGGGTGTTGTACTTTGGGGTTCTTTATTACTCTACCCTAGTCTTTGCCTGAACTAGTTAAATGGCCTTCTTCTCATGCCTTCGTCTCATGTGGTCCTTATGTTGAATTGGATCCTATGTTCCTTCTAAACCAGGCTAGTTGTATTTCCAAATGGTCCATTTCTCTTATTCTCCAGGTTTATATCCATGTTGTTCCCTCTGCCTAGAGTCTGCTCCTTGATTTCTCTGCCTGAGTATTCCTGTTCATGACTTACGACTTTGGTCAAGTGTCAGCTCCCATTTGAATCTTTCCCTAAGATGCTCCCCAACCCTTCTTCTGCCCCACAGCACTCTGCCCATTCTACCACAAGGTTTTCTGATCCCTTATTTACCTGCGTGTCTTCTCTCTGATTGTGAGCATCTTGCTAATAGGAGCTGTCTTATATCTCAGACATGCAGTTGAGGCTCAGCAAATGTGTACTAAATGAGGAGTCAAAGAAGCTCATTATGCTCTAGGTTTCCCTCGAGGAAGTCTATGTGTATCTATGACTATGTATACAGGTGTCTGGGATTGAACCATCTTAATAGAAGTACCAGGAGCCTAACAGGCAGAGGCTGGGAGTGTAGCCATCATCTTTAGAGACTGCTGAAGGAGCAAGCTGGGGCTAAGGGTTCAAATGCCAAGTCCAAGGATCAGAAGCAAGGGAGATCAGGAGTGGAGTAACTAGGAGAGTATTGTAGAAAGCAGGATAATGGCCCTTAGAGATTTCATGTTGTAAACTCCTGAACCTGTGAATATGTTTGGCTACATGGAAAAGGGGAACTCATGATTCAGATGGCATTAGGCTGCTAATCAGTTGATCTTAAAATAAGATTATCCTGGATATTTCTAGTGGGCCCAAGGTAATCACAAGAGTCCTTGAAAGTGGTAAATCGGGGCAAAAGATGGAGAAGCAGAGAGATGGCCGCGTAAGAGGGACTCAGTCTAATCTTCTTGACTTTGGTGAAGAAAGGCCATGAACCAAGGAATAAGGGCAGCCTCTAGAGGCTAGAAAAGGCAAGAAAGTGGGTTCTCCCCTAGAACCTCCAGAAAAGAAGACAGGTCTGCTAACAACATGATTTTAGCCCAGTGAGACCCGTTTCAGACTTCTGATCTCCAAAACTGTAAAATAATAAACACATGTTGTTTTAAGAAAGTGAATTTGTGGTAAATCACTGCAATAAAAATAGGAAACTAATAGAAGTATTATCAACTGAATGAACTTGGACGAGACATTTAATCTCCCTAATCCTCCTGTCGCATCTTGTTAATAGGGGTCTTACTCACTGTGTGCTTGTGAGGATTAAATGAGATATTGTATCTAAAAATCTTGGTAACGTGCTTGGCACAGAGTAAGTGCTCCATAAATAGTAGTAATTTAATATCATCATTGTTGTTGTTCACTAATTTGCCTAATACATCTGAAATGGAAGGGAAGGAAGAGACAGAGAAAAAAAGATGGGAAGTAACACAATAAAAGTCTATTTTGGAAATCTGCAGGCATATTTGGTTTTAGCTCCTTTGTAATGTGTCTTCTTAACTTACAGAATGTGCTTCATTTCCTTCTGCTTTCTCTCTCTTGCTTTAGGTATTAAAATCTATTTTAAATTTAGTCATTTCAAAGTCTCCTTGGCATCGTGTAAATGTCGCACCATTAAATATATATTCAATGAGTGCTCGAGCAGGCTGGCTTCCCTGCCAAGAAATGGAGTCCTGTAGGTGGGCAGGTGGAGGAACGACAGACACCAAAACTGCACCCCCTCGCAGCCCATAAACTCTGCTGTCCTTACTTAGCAGAACCATGTTTTATGAGCTCCAAATCAGGATGTGTGGTCTGACAAGCACGTTTGCTCCTGAGTTTTAATTTAGCGTTATGAAAAGGTTTTCACAGGTATTAAATTAAATCACATGAAATTTAGTGGATAATCTTTACTGTGAAGAATCAAATCTCAAGTAAAATGTCAGGGAAAACATATATCAGTTTTATAATATTTGAAATTTGAATTATCCATGACAATCTAGAACATACCACTTGATAGCCATTGGGATGGTTTTGCTTCTGTTCTGTTTTCTTCTGCTCTCAGATGTCCCCTTCCCTTATTCTTCCCCTGTGAGTCGGGCTATCTCCCTTCTTATCAGGTGACCCCAGAAAACTGCCAGACCAAGAACCCCCACTTCCTGTTGGTGGAATAGACACATGACACTGGCCTGGCCATTCACAACAGCCCTTCACCTGGCCATTGATTGGTCTCATGAATAAGCACACAGTCCAAATGGAACCAATTTCATACAGATGGAGAATGTGCCTTTCTATCCACTAGAATAACAAGTGGTGGAGATGTGTGTTGGAGCTGTTGCCTGTCATATTTGCTACCACAGAAAGGAAACACATCAGCAGGAAGTGAATGAGGCCAAAAACCAGAAAGAGGCAGGACTGAGGAATGGAGAGGAGAAAAAAACCTTAATGACATCTCTGAGCCCTTAGACCCGCCGGTGCCTGACACCACTTAGTCCCCATTCTTCTCTGTACATGAGCCAATAAATCTTTTTTAAGTGGGATTTCTATGATGTAAATTGAAAGTGCCCTGGCTAATACACAGGGTCATTGCAAAAACACCTCAAGACCTCAGAATAAAACAATGCAGAGGTGGGTGAAATAGGGACAAGGAAGAAAAAAGAGTGGATAGAGCAGGCAATAAGGCAGAGAAGAGCACAAGACTTATAGTCAGAACAGTAGGGTTTATATTCCAGCTCTGCCTTGGTAATGACCTTGGTAAGGTGCAACCTTGGGTGACAGTATAACATTTCCACTTAATGGTCTACAGAATGGATGACTATCCTATCGCTGCCATATATAACACGATGCACTGGGGGAGGCTCACCTGAGGTGATAAATGGGGGCATTCTTTGTAAATGTTAAGTGCTTTACAATGGCACTTACTACATAAAACGCAGCACAGTGCAGAGAACTTTGGACTAAAACAGAGATTGAAAAGGAAAAATTAGGCTCTAAATAGCTGAACTCTTAAGAGAGGAATGAGGAAACCAACCAGTTAATGACTGGATCTTCTAGAAGACATCTAAAGGACACACAATACTGAATGTCACTGACCTGAGTGAAAACATATGCAAAGTCAATGCAAAAGCTAGAAAACAATTCTAAGGCCATGTATGGTAGAGCAGTGGGAAGCAAGAGAAAAAGGGAGAACGAGCCTTTGTGAGGTGTCCACAGTATCTCAACGTAGACCCCACAGGTTCTGACGTAACCCACTGTAAGTGTTAGGCATTGGTGTCCCCAGTTTATATTTGAGGAAAATAAGGCTCAAAGCCCATGTACTAAGACTTTACAACTGGATCACTAGACTATTCCACTGTCCAGAAAATACATTTAAAGCTAGATTTTGGTGCTTCAAGAAAAATGTGCTTAGTTTTCTTTCCAGATTATAAGGACCAATCAACCAGTATTTTAAAGAGGTCTAGAATTTATTTAAATTTTAAAAATTTGGTTGTGAATGGTTTTCTGCTAGATTTAAAGTCTAGTGCTTTCAGAAGTTACTAGAAACAGGTGTCTCCTCATCTGTGTGTCAAGAATTGTGAAGGGTCTGGGATTTTACCCTGATTAGACATGAATTAACTAGCCTGTTAATATTTTGTGGGTGCTGGCAGAAGACATAAGACTTTTGGTCAGAGAAAAAAGGCTTTATTATTCACAGCAAAAGTAGTAGCCAGAGCTTTATGTTGGTTTATGTTGGTCCATTCCCAATCCTTATGGACCACTAAGGCCCATGAGGGTGACAAAAAGAGCCCATGGTGAGTGCCCACACATGCTATGGATTGGATTATAGGAGAGAAACACTAAACTTGGAGATTTATTGCTTTTATAACAAGTGAAGGCAAGCCTATTCTTTGTCTAGGGAAGATGCTACCTCATCCCTCAAGATTGCCTACTTGCAAGTACATCTCTGAGAAATGGCCTAGGTAAGTAGCAGACTGTGTCTTGCATTTTGGGCATACCCAGCAAGAATGCATAGGAAGGCTAAGGGCCCATGGTAAATTGCCCCTTCCAGAACTGAGTCCTTCTCTAGACAGCAATGTGGTCTTGTTCCTACTTACTCTCCCTAACTGCAGTTTCAATCTTTTGCTTTTCATTGGAATCATCCCTTGCACATAGCTCTTCTAGCTCCTTCTCTTTTTTGTTGCAGACCTCTCCCACTTTATTCCCGAAGTTCTTAGAAACACTGTCTTTGGGTACGTGGGTGCCTCACTCAGTTAAGTGTCTGCCTTTAGCTCAGGTCATGACCTCAGGATCCTGGGATTGAGCCCCCACAATGGGCTCCCTGCTCCACGTGGAGTCTACTTCTTCTGCCTCTGCCCTTCCTCCCACTGGTGCTTTCTCTCTCTCTCAAAATCTTAAAAAAAGAAAGGAAACACAGTCTTTGTGCCTCCATCATTTAGCCCCTGTGTGATGCCTTTTGAAATGTCAACTTGGCTGTGCTGAGTTACCAGAGAATTATCTTTCTAGTGTTTCTAGTTAGGGTAGACATCAAGGAACATTCCCTTGTGTGAGTTGAAGGAAGAAGGGCAGAAGCAACTGTTTTCTGATAGTCTCCTAGTTAAACAAGTACCATTCTAGATTTTACAATGAAAGGATTTTACAGATGTAAACTGTAAACTATAAATTGCCTAATCAGTTGACTTTAAGTTCATCAAAAAGGAGATTATCTTGGATGGGCCTTACTTAATTAACTGGAAGCCTTTCAGTAGAGAGCATAGGCCTTTCCTGAGCTAGAGACCAAAGGCAGCAGCTAGCTTTTGGTTCTCCTTTTGCATTAGATCTTCCTGCCTGCCTGCCTGCCTGCCTGCCTGCCTGCCTGCCTGCCTGTGGAAAGTATGTTTCACCTTGGGTCCATGGGGTTCTAGCATGCACGTGATCTTTTCCTCCCACCTGCCTGCCTTATGGACTTTAGGGTAGCCAAACCAGTCTCCATAATTGTGTAACTCAATTACTCAATTCTTGTGATAAATGCCATAATATATCAATAAGAATGAATGTATTATATTTATCGTTAGTATTAATTATTAATAATCGATACATCTATATTAATATTTATAATGTATGTAATTGATAATAAATATTATAATTCATAATATTTATATTCCACATATGTATCCTGCTTTTGCCTAATTGAACCCTGATTGATTCATGTGCCATTTCATGAAAACTGCTCATTTGATGAGACTGAGACCTCTTTCTTGCCAAATTCAATGGCATTCTTAGTTCTGATTTTGCACAATGCCTTCAGTAACATCTCTGCTTTAGATTGCTTCTCCTTTGATTTTAGAAATACTATTAAGGCTCCATTTCCAGTCTGTCTATCTCCCTCTCTCCTATTCTGGTTCCTCTTGTTCCTCTAACTTCAGTCATTTTCCTAAGAGTATTCTTGCCATATATTATGCCTCTTCCTTCTCTCATACAGGTGGCCTTCAATCTTCATGGTCTTGACTATACTTAATACCAGTGGCTCAAATAATATTCCTCTCATTTTCACTATCTCAGAATCTCTATTAGCGTAACTTTTGCCCAGCACAGTTCGTGAAAGATGCATCAAAAAGAAGACCAATTCCAAGGCCTGTTTGAATCTTCTTCCCCTCTGGACTCTGGAGAAACTGCCTTCATGGTGATGATAATGCTGATAAACACCTTTACCATCTATTGAGCCTTGATATGCACTAGACACTACTGAAGGTGCTTTACAAACATGATCTCATCTAATCCTTATAACATCCTTATGAAGTCAATATTATGATTCCCTTCTTTTCTTAACACATTTTAGTATTATTTGTTCTAGTTCTGTGAAATATGATTCCCAATTTTCTTATGAGAAATCTGAGAATTTGGGAAATGTTAGTAACTAGCCTTGGGACCCACAGCCAGTAGATGTCATAGTAAGGATTTGTACCCTTAACCCAAGTTCCAAACAACTGGCGATACCATATGGACAGAAGATATGGACAGCGAGGGCCTAATCAAAGGCCATTTAAATTTGTAGGATCTGACCAAACATGGCAGAGCTGAGCAGGTAGCTTCATCTTAAAGCTTGGTGGTAGCCCTCAGGCAACTATTGAAACCATTATAACTGTGAGTCTCATCTAGCTGGTATAATCAGAAGTGTTCTTTGTCCATAGTTCCTAACGCAACTTTGCAGATTCCCTGAATGCTATTGCATACTATCAGAAAAAGGGCAGCCATATCTTTCCCTTGCTGTCTGTCTCCAATGATGGGAAGCAACCCAGCTGTCAGACCATACTCTTGCCTCCCTGATACTGCTTTACCACTCCTGATCCATTACCTTGACACCACTGAATCTCAATCAAACTATATCTGGCAGACCAACACCCAACAGGACAGGGGATTTAGTGATCATCACTTCTGATGTCAAGTCAGTGCAGTGTTTTTGCAGAATCATGGTTCTTAAAGCTTCCTGCAGTAGAGCGCAGTAAAACGCTGAAGCTGATAAGAAAAGTTGCCTTCTTCCCAAATAAGACTTTTTGGCAATTATTTTAGTCTTGGCTAAAGCCTGTACATTTTTGGCTCAGTATTTATTTTATGGGCCAATCTTCAAATCCTGATGTGGCTATGAATAAAAATTGTGTAGAATATGAAGAACAAATTACAAAATTTGTAATGGCCATGGAAGCCTTGCAGAATCCAAAGGCATAAGTGCCAGGATGGCAGAAGATCTTGGCAGATACTGCCCTTGGAAGAGAGGGAGTAGGGTAATCACTACTGACTTTTGGGACATTACTTTATGTTTCTCGGAGGAAGTCCTTGATGAATATTTTGCATTTATCCACTTCCTTTGGGGATAGCTTGTTTAAACATTTATTTCAGTTGGTTGTGAATTTATTCCAGTATTTTCAGAAGTTGGTTTGACAAGTTCACTGTATCAATTACCCCAGTCAGTACAGTGACTACTCCCCACCTTCTTTGTTAGTTCAGTAGCATGAAAAGCTCAAAAAGGACTTTGGAATAGCCCCAGCTCCCAATTAAGTTGAACTATGACACTGTTTTCTGCTAGGATATTCCTCCTTAGAGTACAGGTCTTAAAATTCTACAGATAACATCAAACATTACTCCAGCTACTCCCACCTCTCTTAGTTCCTAGGTACATGAATTATGCCTACAGAGAAGATGGCACCAGATATTGGCCTATGGTTTAAGGTACCCACCTGTAAAGGATTTTCTTCATCAGGCCATTCCAACAATACATCAAGCAATCTGCTTCTAAGTTACAGGAGAATAGTAAATATCAAAGAGCCCGTTGCCATACCTCCTTTATTTTCAAATAGTTGTGACATTTTGTGAGAAACCATGTCAATGGATAAGGCATTTATAGTTCCTCAAATAAGAATGCCAGTAAAAAAAAATTCTGATAAAGGAAGGCAAATGTATATCTGAGATATGCATTTATTCCTGTGAAGACAAATCACTGCTCACTCTGTGCTTTATTAGGGACTCAAAAGTTAACCATGGCTGCTGAAAAGTTGAGCAATCAGCAGTGGCTCTGGTTAAATAAGCGGTGGGGATGAGAAATCCATGGTAAGCCTCCATCTTTGTCTCTATTGCCACTTTCTACATGGGCTCATTGAATAAGCACCAGTGTGGCCAAGGAAGGAGAGTGACTGACAGCCACCTTTCCCACATGTTTCTTGAGAGCATTTGCATGCCAATAGCTGGAAACCAAGTGCTAGGAGTAGTTACTGATTTTTTTCTAATAAAGATACCATAGCCAAAACCTCAGCTGTGATGGCCATAACCACCTTATTACGGCCGCAGCAATCTACCATTATTCGCTAAGACCCATCTGGTTTTTGTCCCTGCCAAACAAGACTAGTTAGGTAGGAATAATCACCCCTGCATCTCCCAAGTCTCTGATGGTACCTTTAATCTTTGCAGTTCCTCCAAGGAATGCCACATTGATTTCAGTTTATTATTTTGGGGCTTCCACTTGGCTCTTCCTATCAATATAATCTTCATTCCACATAGTAGAGAACTAATGTGAGTATTCTGCCTGTTGAGTATATCTGTTCTCATGATACTTTTGGGAAGTGGGAAAATAACCAGAGAAGATACTTCTGCTTGCCAAGGATTACTAGTGTCTTATTCCTTTCCCTCTCCTCCCATAGAGGAGGTTATATATACACTCCTCAGATTTCAACAATCCAATCATAGAATCTTGGTTTTTGTGTTTTTTAAAGATTTTATTCACTTATCTGACAGAGAGAAACACAGCTAGAGAGGAAACACAAGCAGGGGGAGTGAGAGAAGGAGAAGCAGGCTTCCCATTGAGCAGGGAGCCTGATGTGGGGCTCAATCCCGGGACACCAAGATCATGACCTGAGCCAAAAGCAGTTGCTCAACCAACTAAGCCACCCAGGCGCCCCTAAAACCTTGTATTTTTGAGAGACTGTGTCTTGGGTCCACTTCTCCCAGTACTAATTATTCTGTAACTCAGGATTCTGGCAGGAAACAAGCAGTGCATCCAAATTAGGGTAATCAGAGAGTAAAATAAAGGGACATTTTACAAAGGTATGCATAGATTTAATAGAAACCAATAAGGGATAGAGAAGCACCAAGGGGCTAGCAACATCAGGGAGTATCCACTGGAACTCAAGAAAAAAGAATAGTTATGGAGACCCAGAATGAGCTATAACCTCCAGTAAGGATTACAGCCACTACAAACCGGGGCCTAGCAAGGAGGGAACAAGAATCAATACCCTGACTTCAATGTGCTACTTGCCTCAATGTCCTGTCAGTGTCATTGATAGGCCTAACCCAATGTGAAGGCAAAGAACAAGAGAGCCTGTTGGTGCAGCCCATATAGGTCATGCACCACAGCAGAGAGCAGGATGAAGGGCAAAGAGTAGACATGGAAAGGCTAAGAAGGACTATCAGTATATCATCTCCACCAAAAAATCCACCCTAAGCTCTCTAATATATCAATATGTCCCGAGGTCCTGGAATTCCCTATCCTCCTTACCATGCCCTGTTTTTTTCTTTTCCCATGGCACCATTATCATCTACATATGTAATTAACCTATTTATTATATTTATGGCAATTTCTTTATCTCTCTAGTAGAAAGTTAGCTCTCCTGGCCCAGGCATCTTTATCTGTTTTGTTTGATGCTTCCAAATTACCCAGAACAATGGTATATAGTAGGTGTGTGTGTGTGTGTGTGTGTGTGTGTGTGTGTGTGTGTGTGTGTTCACCTCTCTCTATATTTTTTATTTATCTGTGTATAGAGAGATGAATAAAAACAATGAATTGTGAATAACAAGAAAGAGCTATATAGAGAACAAGGCAAACGTAAGAACTGATATACCAGTAATGAACCTCTAATCTTCCAGATATCTTAAAGAGAAGAGATGGTAAAAAGCTAAGGTATAGGAAGAAGAGAGAAAGAGGGAGAGATCAGGAGAGGTTCAATTTATGTCAGAAAAGGAGAGAAATCCTGAAAGGAATGTGATTATTTCTAGTTCATCTCATAGAAATATCAATATATTATTTAACTTAAGGATGTTTAAGAGAAAGTGACCAGCATTTGAAATGGGCCCACCTCGTCCAGTTAATTATCCTGAGCTCCCTGCCAAAATTTTGTTCCTCATCGTACTCAGCGTCTCCCCTTCCTTCTCTCAGTCTGCGGTATTATAGCAATGGAGAGGATAAAAGGAGCTGTGGTTAACTGAGAAGAACCTTCACTCTTCTAGGCTCCTAAATCTCCTCTCATGAACTTCAATATATTCATTCTATTAAAAAACAGAATTGCACCAGTTTAAAAAATATATGTATCAGAGAAGCATGTTTGTATGATGAGGGTCCAGAGGAGCAAGGTTGAAGCCATCTGCTCTTCTTGCCTACACAGCAGCACTTTCCCTTTCATTTGGTGAGTGTGTCACTTGTTATCTTGCTAACAGTGTTACAGACTAAACTCTTACTTCCAAAAATGCCTATCAGGAAGCCCTATTGCCCAGTGCCTTACAATGTGACTATGTTTGGAGATAGGACCTTTAAACAGAAAATTAAGATTAAATAAGGTCATAAGGTTTGGACCCCAATCCTATAGAACTGGCATCCTTAGAAGAAGAGAAAGAGACACCAGAGAGCACACACACAGAGAAAAGGCCATGTGGGGACAGAACGTGGTTCTCTACAAGTCAAGGAGAGATGACTTAGGAGCAACCAAACTTGCCAGCACCTTGATGTTGGACTTAAAGCCTCTAGAACTGTGAGAAGGTAAATTTCTTTTCTTTTCTTTTCTTTTTTTAAAGATTTTATTTATTTATTTTACAGAGAGATCACAAATAGACAGAGAGGCAAGCAGAGAAAGAGGGGGAAGCAGGCTCCCTGCTGAGCCAAGAGCCCGATGTGGGGCTCAATCCCAAGACCCTGAGATCATGACCTGAGCCTAAGGCAGAGGCTTAACCCTCTGAGCACCCAGGTGCCTGAAGATAAATTTCTTTTATTTAAGCCACCCAGTCTCTGATATCTTGTTATAGTCACCCTAGCAGACTAAAATAGGGGACTGCGCTTCCTTCCTTTTCATGGCATGACAAAATCAACACATGCCATTCCCAAGCCATGCTCCCCCAAGCCAACTGGCTTCCTATCCCAGGTAGACCAATTCTCTCTCTCTCTCTCTCTCTTCAGGAAATCTTAATTCTAGAAGGAGAGATGGTGTAGCAGACTGTGCAATGGCACTGTTCAAAATTGACCATGCTTGAGTTTTCCTACTTTCCAAATTCAGGGTCGTCAGTCTTTTCTTCAGTTCGTTGAGCTACCTGCTTCCTGCTCAGATCCTTTATTTCTTTTTCTCTTGCTTAAATTAACCAGAGACATTTCTAATACCAATAGTAATTTACACATAATTCACAAGTGGCCAAAAAATGGAAAATGTTTCTTTTAAAATCTAACTTCTGGCCAAGAATTAATTCCACTTAATGTTCCCATTCAAACTCTATTTCCATAGATAGAGCATGTCTCAAGTGACAGACCTTGGAAGATGAGCCAGTATGCCAAAAGAAAAGACAAGGGAAAAAAATGATCTGAACTTCACCTTCCAGTGATTTATAAGGTAAGACATGAAGGTTATAAGTCAGGTCTACTCACATCAACAAGAGAGTGAGCAGAAAGAGCCTGGACTAGGCTATTGAAAGGAAGCCACCAGAAGCTTCTGAGAATAGCCCCCTCCAGCTTGTGCTTGTGCAAAGATTTTTAAGTAGAGGTTAGACAAGCTGAAATATTTTTAGAAGGATTACTCTGGCTACAGGATTAAGGAGAGGTAGACTGGAAGAGGGACCAGACTGGAGTTTACTGCAGGGTCCAAGTAGGAGAAGGCACCCAAGTAGGGCAAGTCCAGGGAGGGGCTACAAGTGTGCACTGGGTGGGTGACCCGAGTTTGCCATCAGATCATGTGGCCACTGGAAGGGTAATTAAGACATCTATACCAGGACAAGCAAAGAGATAGTTTTTTCTTCTTAAAAAAATATTTTATTTATTTGAGAGAGAGAAAGAGCATGAGCAGGGAGGAGAAGGAGAAGCAGGCTCCCCACTGTGCAGGGATCCTGACACGAGGACCCTGGGAGCATGACCTGAGCCAAAGGCAGACACTTAATTGACTGAGCCCCCCAAGTGACCCACATTCCTTATTTTTATACCCCTGAAATGTGCTTATTTCACTTTGTAGACATAAAAACAAAAGAACAACAAATTTAAAACAACCTAAATATCTATCAGTATGGTTGGATAAAGAAACATCATTACAATTATGCATTAGTAGGGAGATCTGTAGATCTATGGAAAAATGATCACAATATCGAAATGAAAAGCAGAAGCTGCTAATCATGTGTCGAGAATGCTACCGTTTCGGACAAACAACAAACAAAAATGTGTGTGTGTGTGTGTGTGTGTGTGTGTGTGTGTGTGTATTCGTTCTAGAATTATAGGAGTACATGTGTGTGTGAATAGAAAAAACAAGGAAAGAATTTAACAAAAATGTTAATGGTGGTTATGTTTGCAGATTACTAGATGGGAAATTTCTAACTACTTCTCTATACCTTCTGTGTCTTTTAATTTTTAACCACAAATATGTTTTATTTTTATAACTGAAAAAAAGGAGAAAAATCTGTTCATTCTGGGATAACAAGACCACTTAAATGAGGACATGGCACATGTTTCTAAGCAGAAGCTGAGGATAAAGCCCTCTGTGGACACCACAGGAAGGACTGCTGTGGAACAGGGATGCAGTAAGCCTTAGACACCAAACTGGGACACATCAGACCATTCTCTTGGTGATACCAGGCTAAGGCTTTTTACCAGTCTTTTGGTGAAATTAATATGAGAACCCCACTGATGCTCTTTAGGGACTGTTGATTATAAAGACTAAGTTACACTATCTAAGTTAACACTATCGTAACTGTGTAGGATTTTTAATCCTCATATTTTATTGTCTCTGCAAGATCCAATAATTTTTGAAATAGGTGCATGTAAAGTAAAATGTAAATATCCATGCCTTCCTTGACTATTGTTGTCAGTATTCTGGTGGGGAAATTGAGCAGCACTGGGCATTAGAATACAGCTTGTCTCTGTGTGGCGGTGCTTCATCGTGAGGACTGGTTGTACAGATAGGTGACCTATGCAGCAACACAGGGTCATGGTCAAAAGAACTTGAGCCTGGTTTAGTGTTCTGCTGTACTTATTCTGAAATTCTTTTTTTTTAAGATTGAGAGAAAGAGAGAGAATAGGGAAAGGGACAGAGGGAGGGAAAGAATCTCAAGCAGACTCAGTGCTGAGCATGGAGCCCCACATGGGGCTTGATCTCATGACCCTGAGATCATGACCTGAGTTGAAATTAAGGGTCAGACGCTAAACCGACGGAACCACCCAGACACCCCCATTCTGAAATTGTTAATAATTTTATCATTGACTTGTGTTTTATAAGTGAAATCCTGTGGGCCACAGGAATGAGCAGAGGTGACTGGTGCTCTATGCAGATCTTCTGGTTTCTGCTGCCTCATTTACATTTAGCCTTTAAGATGCACATGAACAGAGAATCACAGAAGATCCATAATGCATGGAGTTCAGCAAGACACAAAGCAAATATGAGGAAGCCTGTTGTGTCTAAGATGGAGTGAGTGGAGGTGCTGACAGCCCTGAGAGCCCAGACTTTGCATTCAAAAAGAAGGCAATAGCATTCTAAAAAACATGAATGATCAAGGAATCCTGTCATATTCTCTCTTACCCTTCTTCCTTCCCTGCAGTAGCCAACCCTATACTAAAAATGATCATATAGAATGAAAGGAAAAAATATGGCACCCTATAGTTCCTTTCTTTTCACTCCTTTCTCCCAAATCAGGAAGCCAAAGGTAGAGAGTATTGGTAGAATTGTACATATAAAATGAAATAAAATAGTGAGGGGTTTCTTGTGCAGCATTTCCAGTGTTTTGTAAAAATGAAATATTATGCACGTATGAGATATGCAATGAAAATTGTATAATTTTGGTGACTTCAAATAAGAGTTAAATGCTCTTATATTTGCATTTAAACTTGGTATTGCACAATATGAATACAAATGGTAAATTCAAACTAATAACATAACATTTAATTTTTTCTTTACTTATACTACTACTAAACAAAAAAACTAAAAACACCATGACAACGTAAGAAAGAAACTGAGGAGTAAAGAACAAGGTCTATATTTTTGGACCTTTCATGCTATGTTTTACCTGCTTTTTGAACAAGAGGTCCCACATTTTCGTTTTATATTGGGCCTCGCAAATTACATAGCCAGCCCTGCCTATGATTGCATGGGCCTTCAATTCAAGTGGCTTTGGGACGTTTGGGTTGTAACTTAATGGAGGCAGGGGTGAGGCTGAGAAGCTGCACAGACATCATTGAGAGGATGCAGGGAGAAAGGGGTCTGGAAGGGAGGTGGTGGCATCAACTAGTGTCCTTTAACACTGCCTGTTGTGCAACCTTCCAGGAATGACAGGCACAACATCACTGAAGTGAGATGCTAAGTGTAAAGAGGCAGGTTCATCCCTTTAAACTGCACGATTTCTCTGCAATTTAGTGCTGAGAAGTGATGTTACAGAAAGGCTCTTTTCTCATATGATCGTTGATAACCTTCTGTCTATTACTCGAGCTCAATACTGGAATGTATTTGTGCAGCGAAGCTAAGCCCTTGCTCTCAGGAAACCCAGCAAACAGCATGATAGATCAATTGATTTGTCAAGCCCTGGCAGACAGAAACAATTTCCTTGGCTAGACTTAGTTAATGCAGATGGCACCCTCCTTCACCCTTTAATACACCTCACCCTGGCTATGGGTAATGTTCCGGGGAGGATGTCACAGTCTTCCTGGAAGTCTCTGGGCTCTTCCTCTATTTATTTGGAGGAGGTGATTGCACAACACAGCACAAGCCTGAGAGAGCCATTAGCATAAGGTGGGTGTGCCTGGGAGAACAGGTTAGTGATGTGCTAGCCAGTTGTTCCGTGGAAATTTGATCCTGCCCCCGGTTCGTGTGTCCAGTCATCCACTGGGGCAATGAGGCTCATAGCAGGAGAGAAGACAACATACAAACCAAACATGGGTTCTTTATACTTGGAAACTTGACTTCCAGTCTCTGTCGAATGGACTAGGCTGGTGGATTGTCCAGAAGCACATGACCTGAGGACCTTAGCTGACTTTGTTATTACTGACTTTATTACTTTGAAGGCAGGGAAAAATAGAGAAGAAAGAACCTCCCAGCCATCCTCTACAAATACTCATATTCTTCACAATTAAAACTCCAACCATCTCTAGTTCTTGGCAAGTCGGGGTGGGGCGGGGAAGGGCTGAGTTACACTCCAGGCATTCTTTTTTTTTTTTTTTTTTAAAGTTCATTTTTTTTTTTTTTGATTTTATTTATTTGACAGAGAGAAACACAGGCAGAGAGGGAACACAAGCAGGGGGAGTGAGAGAGGGAGAAGCAGGCCTCCCGCCGAGCAGGCAGCCCGATGTGGGGCTTGATCCCGGGTCTCCAGGATCATGACCTGAGCTGAAGGCAGTCGCCCAACCAACTGAGCCACCCAGGCGCCCCTACTCCAGGCATTCTGACAACCACAGTGGCTTGGAGTTCCCTGCTTCACCATACTATTTCACCCTGCATGCCTTTATTTACCAGAATGCCTTTCCTACGTATTTATTGACTAGTGTTCATTCATTTCCTCTTCTTCCTGGCTAAATAGAGAAGACTACATTTCCCAGACTCTTTTGCTTTTAATTGTAGCCAACTGGGTTCTAGTCAATAGCATGAGAGCAGAAGTCATCTGTGTCACCTCCAGGCCTGATCCAAAGGACCTCTTTCCTCCATACAGACTAATGCAGGGCCCACAGCACCAGGAAAGCTGAGTGATAAAAGTGGTGGGACCACAAGAAAGGTTCAGGTTCTTTCATCTCCATTTGGAGAACGGCCCTTGGAGGATCCGACCTGCTAATCATTGGGAATACCTATTTTGGAAAAGGAGAAATGAACTTTTATTATCTTTAGAGCTTGTTTCAGCAGCTGAGGTTACTACAACCAATAACAACTGACTTCCAGTAATAGTCTTCCTCTATTTAGCCACAGTTGTAGCTCAGATGTTAACTGCTCAGATGTCCTTCAGATGCTGGGAATGCCCTAGTCTTTGATAGTTAAGTTTAAAGACTGAAATTCCTTCAATTTTGGGGGAAATCATGGCTCTCCTCCTCCCACCTCCATCCCTACCAACATCTCCTGGGTTTCCCAAAAGACTTCTTTTCTCCTGATCACATCTTTCTCTGACATCACATGAGTAAAAAAGGACATGATGAGGTTCTTTGGTCTTTCCTGCTTCTTAGAGGACCATTGTCTTCCTTCTGTGTACCAAATGTGTTCTGGTTTAAGTGGAAGGTGTGGGAATTGTTGGTCTCTTCTCTCTTTGAGTCCTGCTGAAGTCCCGTGCACCAGGGTCCCCCAAAATTCTTTACTGCGGGGATATTGTGGATGCTGATTGTGAATGGGGAAGCAGTGGATGTAGGTCTTACCCCTACCTCCTGGGCTAAGGCACAGGCTCTGTTGTCCTATGTGATTACTTACAAAACAGAGGTTCACAGACAAGATAGTAACCATTTAAAAAAGATGAAAGCAGAGCATTAAATCTCATAAGGGCCTCTTTGCTCTTAGGCACAGGGCAAGGGCTTATGAATCTCACCTCGGAACACGGCACCTCTTCTGCCCTTCCTCTCACTGGCTGGCAAAGCAGGTGAGTGAGGTCTGGGGAAGAAGGGACAGATTGGAGGGGACCTGATGCAGACTGTATGATGTAAAACCCTCTCTGACTCTTCTCCCAAAACCATCGGTGATGATATTTGTGAAGTGGATTTTCCTTTGGGGAATGTAATTGAGTACTGCATGGGGCTTCGGGGTCTCTCTTAGACTAAAAGTCTACCCAAAGGATGGGGCATTGGACACAGGCTGCATCTGCAGATTTGGGGCTGGGGGTGAGCCCATGACAAACAACTTTAATGGACTAATTGATTCCTGTTCTTTACCATCCTTTGTCTGACCTGCCACTGGGAGCTTTTCTCTTGTGGAGTCTCCCAAGTCCCACCTGGCTCCTCTGGGTCCTCACTCTCTCCCTACTCCTTTCATTCCCTGCCTCCCCCTCCCCCCCACCATGGCCTTTGGAAATGCAAAAGTTTTCTACTTTATTTGCAGAGCAATGATTTCCACTTCTGATTGATCCTGACCTGATGGGCCAAATTATCCTACCAAGTTCATTGTTTAAGAAAACAAACAAAACAACAGGCAGAAACATGGCTTATTTGCTTTAAGAATTTGGCTGTCAGTTTTACTTAATTATTTTTCTCCTAGATACTCAAGTAACAGACCTTGTTTTAAAATCCTCAGAAATCGCTCCCTGCTTCCCTGGGTACGTGCAGAGCCTCTTCCTTTGGTCTCCTATAAAATCTGTGTATATCTCATATAAACCCACATATATACATTTATATTACATACACTACACATACATAGAGTCAAACATCTGCAAAGTCAGACATCAAAATCCTAACACAGATTTTATTCAGTAACTACTGAAAGCTGCGGGAAAGCTGAGCTCCCTTCCAGTTTGTGCAGAGGTGACTGAAATTTCAAAGGGGAATGAGGGAGGAGGGAGAGGGGTGAGCAGGTAGTCAGGGAAGTGAAAAATTACAAAGGGTTGGTCAGTTAAATGCAAATAGGTCAGCTCTGTCTGCTGGCTGGCAATTACCCAAATCAGGATTCTGCCCTCCCATTGAAACTGAGGGACAAAGACCCTATCCTTCCTGATAACTACATTTCATAGAAATGGTTTTCAAGTCCTTAAAAAAGATGTCTCTGAGTTGTAGGAAATGCATCTTCTCGATTGTAAGCCCTTCATAGTAAATTGCTGAGAAACCCATCTCCTGTGCACAGTCTTCTCAGTCACATAAAAAAGGCTCCTAGGCTTGAAACATTCCTTACCGGGAGACAGGGAGCCCATATAGTCCGCACTGGGCTTATCGCCTGGGGTGGGACTATCCTTCCTTGTTCGGAGCCCATTGTGCCATTGTGCTCCTTTGTTCTGCTTAAGCAACGGTGTCAGTGGTCCTCAGACACAGCTTTAGCTTTCAGTGTTCCAACTCTTGGGAAGAGAGTGGCGGTCCTTCTGCTGTGGCACCAGAGGGCTGAGCACAGGCCAACGGCCTTACGTAGCCTGCCAGCGACCTCCGCTAGCCACGGGGTCCAACAAACAGTATTGGAGCTGGCCTAGCTCTGTCTCTCCTCTTTCCACAGGAATAAAACATTGTTCCATCCAGAGCTTGTCTGCATTAGCAATACTGAACTTTCTCAAAAAAGCACTGAAGGGAGAACTGGGGTCATCCTAGGGACATGGCCTTGTGTTTCTAGAATCCCTCTGGGAGTTTGCCCATCTCTTAGTGACAGAAGAAATTTGGATGGAGTCATGATGTGTCAAAATAGTTCTGCAGCTCTTAACATATACATATACACATAACGCACGTGCACACACACACACAAACACACACGCACAACCTTTGCCTGTGATCTCCCAAAGAGGCTCATACCTCAGGCATGAGGCAACTCTATCTAGAAGAAGTCCAGTTTTATGGGCGGTGCTCTAACCCCAAAGGACAATAGGGAAAAAAAAATGCAGATCCAAGACAAAATATTGTCTCCTCAGAAGAGCTGCTACCGCCCAGCTGTGAGCCATGTAATTTGTCATGTTTCTCCTTCTTCACTGAGCTGCCAGGACCCTCTGGTGTTTTTTGTTTGGTTGGTTTTTTTGTGTTGTTTTTTTTTTTTTTTAAGGATTTATTTATTTGAGAGAAAGGGAGAGAGAGCAAAGAGGGAGAGTGAGAGAGGGGGGGCAGAGGAGAGAGAATCTCTTAAGCAGACCCTGCACCGAGCTCAGTGCCAGACACAGGGCTCAGTCCCACAACCTTGAGCTCATGACCTGAGCCGAGATCAAGAGTCCCGCGCTTAGCTGACTGAGCCACGCAGGCACCCCAAGACTCTCAAGTTGGAGGGAGGAAGTTGATTGTAATAACTGTACTAGCCTGCCGTTCCTTTTTTTCTCTACTGATTTGATTTCCTACATTTATTTTTGTAACTATATTGTTTGTGTCCATGAAGATGAGGATGGCAAGGCAGGAAAAGAAACTAACAAATAGCTGGCACAAGCTGAAGTTTCTGCCTCAAACATGACCTTGGTTGTGCCTGATATGGGTGTGGAGTGCTAGAGGCTAATTTGTGAAGAGTTCATGGTGTGGGTCTTCAGTGAGCATGCGCTCCACACAAGGTAGGGTTGTCGAGGGAGTCCAGTAGAGGAGGGGGGTGTCTTACATTTCTATTCCTATACAGCAAAGTACCACAAGGTTAACAGCTTAAAATGGCATGCATGCATCATTTCACAGTGTCGGAGCTGAATCTGAGCACATCTTAGCTAGGTCCTCTGCTCATGGTCTCCCAGGACTACTGTCAAGGTATTGGTGGGTTGCAGTCCTTTCTAGAGGTTCTGAGGGAACCCCCTTCCAATTTCACTCTGATTGTTGGCAGAGATCATTACCTTGTAGGTGTAAGGTTGGGGACAATGGCTTTCTCCCGGTTGTCAGCAGGAGGCCACCTGCACTCTTTACCACTAGACCCCCCCACACACATAGACACATAATATGGCCTCTTACTTCAACAAGCTGGAAGGAATATCTCTAGGGTGAGTCTACTAGCTTGACAACATCTTAAGTAATCATGATGATGATTATGATTGTCATCATGGAGTTAGGATATCCATCTCATCACCTTTGCTATATTCTGTTGGTTGGAAGCAAGTCACAGCTTGAATCTACACTTGAAGGGAGGGATTGTACAAAAGGGTATATGTCAGGAGTCAAGGATTATGGGAGAACACACTGGAATCTATTCCCAAGGAGGTTATAATATAAAGATTATAAATTATAGTGTTGGGCTTCAAGGAGCTTTCCATTGAACTGAGCAAACAAGATGTACAAATATGTAATAATGCATTAGATAGGAATGTTATGATCTGTAGGCAACAGGAATCACATCAGCCACTGGCATCCATAGGCAGGAGAAATTCTGTGGGAAGAGAGTCTGCAAAGACAGGCTGGGACCAGATTTTTTTTCGGGTGTTAAGTGCCAGAATTTTAAATCTACCACATAAGCCTAGGCTTCCAATGTGGAGTAAGTGCTGCAGTGCCAGGATTTGATATTGAAACCTTGAAGGCAAGGTCCTTCATGGAGCATTGGTTTTACTAGAATACATTCCTGCAAGGAAACACATTATTTTTTAGATTCGAGGAAGTATAGAATGCAAACATAGAATGTAAAATTGAAATTTATTTTTCTCAAGAGTTGAGACTCCACATCATTTTTCCTCTGGCTGCGGTGGAAATCTTCGAGAAGGAGCATTCCTGAGTTGCTGATGATCACAGCAGACTTCAGAGACAGAGGTGCAGGGCAAGAGGAGTGACAGACACATGCCCACAGTGGGTGGGAGACAGAAGGGCGGCCCTCAAACAGCTCTGGGATCAAAGAAGCTTCCAAAGTCTCCCTAGGCTAATGCACACAGTTTCTTACCAGTGTGTGAGAGGGAAACAAGTATACAACTGACAGTAGAAATCCTTAGGGCACAAACAGGTTAGACATGTGGAGACTTTCTTCTCCTGGGGTTAGGGTTACTTCGGCAGAGAGAAAGGGAACCTCTATTGGACTCTCCGTTGCCATTGCAAAGAGGCAAGTACCAAAGATTTAGACCAGTGGCTGGCAGACCAAGCCCACTGTGAGCTATGCAATGATGTTTACATATTTAAATGGTTGGGGAAAAAACAGAACAAGGAGATGAAAATGTCTTGACATAGGGAAATCACATGAAATTCAAGTTTCAGTGTTTATAAATACAGTTGAGTTGAAACAGCCTACCCTATGTATCTTGTATGGCTGCTTTCACGATATAGCGGCAGAGCTAAGAAGTTACAGGGAACAGTGGCCTACAAAGCCTAAAATTTTTCTGGGCCTTTACAGAAAATGCTTGCCTGGCTTAGAACCTTCATGAACAGGTGGCTCCTGTGTTCACTAACGCTCTCCTGTTGGACTCTACACCCTGCTTGGTCTTCTGCAGTGTTGCCTGGCTTTCTATATGTTTCCCAGACGGCTCTGTGAGGTGGTGAGGTGTTGCACCGAACAGAAAGGGTTCTGGAGTAAAGCAAATCCTCATTGTTGTCGTCATCGTTGTTGTTTAAGGATAGAATTATTTTACTATTGGAAATGTCACAGTTCTTTAAATATGCTTTGTGACCACCCAGATTGGGGAGATAAATTTTAGCACTTCCCAAACTCATTCCACCACTCAATAATTTCTTTTAAGGAATATTAGTATTATTTCCTAGTGTTTCACATAACGCAGGTTCATCAGCGCTACTCTACCTCTTTATTATGTATCAAGAAATTCCCTTCTAATCTGGAGCAAATAAGTCCCCCTTCCTACTGCAGTGCCCTTGATTATCCACTCCCCTCTTTGGACACATGAATTTACTAGAACGATTGTGCATATCGCCCCTTCCCTCACTAGGGACATGCTCACTCTTTCACCCAACCCCCTCTCCAATCTGATCTCATTCTGTTCCCTTCACACACAGCTCCCCCTCACAGACATGGGAAGATGGAAATTTTTAAGCTGTAAATTATAATCCAGCAATGTGTCATGAAATTGATTTAGAGGGTCAGTGACCAGCATTTAAAAAAATTAGTAAAATAAAAGAGGGTATAAAATATCAGAGCACATTGCAATAGTACTTGGTGAAATTTTTGTATGGGTTCTAGGTCATAGCATAAAATATATTTCTTCCTTTGGGTCGTGGTTAAAAATGTTTGCAAGCCACTGTGCTGAGATGCTAACAAAATCAAAGAACATAACAAAGTCTTATAGCTAACATTTGATTAGCAAAAATGTTGTATCTGTCTTGCGATTAATTCTTCTCAGGCATTTCCACCCCAGGGTATGACTTTAAATTGCAAACATAAGGACTCAAGGACTGCATCTTTTGATTAACCTCTGTATCTTCTACCCCTTACTGTCTGTGCGACTCATTTCCCTACAGAGGCTGCATAAATATTTGATATTGATAATGAAGTGAAATGAAAAGCTAATAGGATAAGCTCTCCAGTTTCTACTGCCACTAACTGTTAAAGGACTGGAAGTGGCCCTCAATGCCATGTCCACTTCTGCATGGTCTTCCAGAGCCCTCTGTACATACCACTTAAGATGACCCAAAGGGAAGTTCTCCCTTCTTCAGCAGAATAGGCACTCCTGTGTCTCCAACCTCTTCCCCAGCCATAGTCTTCCTACCTTTTCACTCTTGGCCCTGTCCCCCTTTGGCCTCTGCTGGTACTACTCTCCAGGAATCCTCCTGCCTCTGCATACACTGTCACTCCCTCTACTCCCCAGCTTCTCCCTCCAAGATTTCTTTGTGCTGAAATCCCTCTGTAAAAGTTCATGTTGCATAGGTGTCTTTGAACCCCGAACACAGGGAGGTACTTACATTATTTTTCATGGCCCCGTGGGACTCTGTCCATGCAGCCATGCAGAAACAGTGACCCTGAATTCTATATTTTGATACGTCTATCGCCTCCTTCCTGCCCATTGGCTTCTCCAGCACAAGGGCTGTGTTTTATTTATCTCCATATTTGCCATGCCTGGCGTGGTGTGACTCAAAGTTGGGGCTGACAGTGTTTTAGGTATAAATGAAAAAGCAAAGGTGGGATGAAATATCAGAGGGTTGCAGTTTCTTATGGATACCCCATATTCCTTTCTTACCCCACCACCAGTCCCTCTCTAGTCCCCAGGGAAAATCGGCCTAGCAGGCTGCAGTATCTTTGGATCTGTTTGTGGAATGGAGATCAGCTCCACCCATGCATTCCAAGTATCTTGGGCACAGAGCAGATGTAGCTGCCTCTTTTGCACAGACTAACCCTTGTCAGAGTTACTGTCAGGCCATTCTGCATGCAAGGGAGCAGTTTTAAATGCTTGTAGAACTCTAACGTGACCACAGGTCTAGTACCCCTAGTAGCAGATGATTAATGACTTAAAGAATGAGCCCAAATATGAGCTTTATAACAGCTGTGAATATTGAGAACTGCTGAATTAAGAAGTTTTGTTCTGAACCTCCTGAGATCTTTCTGTTCGGATCCCACTCTCTTCTGCACACTCCTTCCACCCCACACCATGCATTCAACAACCGCCTCTGCTTTGCCCCAAAACGAGGGCCCCCCTTCTTTTATCCTCAGCCCATAGGGACAACCTGCAGCTCCTCAGAGTTGTCTTTGTGGCAACAGCGTTTCATGCCACTGTTGCTCAGGGCCCTGCCTTCTCTAGAGACGGAGCTGCCGGAGGTTGAACGAGAGCCCCGGGAGCTGCCCAGCATCGGAGCTTGCCGAAGATGGAAAAGGGGGGAATCACATGTTGGCTTCCACCAGGAAATCCATGCAGAACTCTAGAAACATTTACCTTAACCACATAAATTCCAGAGTAGAGCAGGACAATAAGTAAGGCCCCTAGGAAAGTGCTGGCCTTCACCCAGGTGTGAAGGGAGAGTCACCAATGGCCTTATTCTTGTTGGGATCTGTGGGTTCCAAAGAAGCAGAACTGAGATTATTAAATTTAGTTGTGGTTTGCTGGCATTGGGCACAGAGCTCAAGATCATACTTGATGGAGGCTGACAATGAATTCCTCTTACTTAAATCTGACCCAGGGGCACCTGGGGGGCTCAGTCAGTTAAGCATCTGCCTTTGGTTCAGATCATGATCCCAGGGTCCTGGGATGGAGCCCCATGTTGGCCTCTCTGCCCAGTGGGGCGTTTGGTTCTCCCTCTGTCTCCTCCCCCTTCACTCATGCATGCTTTCTTTCTTTCTCTCTCTCTCTCTCATAAATAAAATCTAAAAAAAATAAATAAACTTGATCCAGTGGGCAATCCACCACGTGCAGGGACTGTACTTAGCTGTGGGGCCCCGAAGGCCACTTATACGTGAGTGTCATAGACACTACGGGGCAGTAACTCTAATGCTCATCTCCTTCCTTCCAGGCATGCTTGCACCTGGTGACCCTCACCCACTTCAAGGCACTGCTCTCCCTCTCACTGCCCAGCCCAGAAGTCAGTCTCATCCTTGTCCCCTCTGTCCCTCTCACTTCCCTCAAAACCTCAAGACTTCACTCCCTAGATTTTTTAAAATCCTTCCTTCTTCGGTAGAAACTTCCAGTTCCGTTATGCCACCAGGCATCCCTGGATGACCAGGCCTGTGTCTGGTGCTCCTGCCTCTGCTCTCTCACACCGCCATTCCACTTGGTGTCTCGTGTGTGGGGCCCTGCTGGTTGTCCTCTGGGGCTCTAGCAGAACAGTAGCAGGGACTGTAAGCAGAGGCAAGCCGCAAATGGGACGGGGTACCTGTAACATTTATGAAAATCCAATAGTTTTCATGCATGTGATATTTATAAACAGCTATCATGGATCAGTAAGCAAAGCGTGAGCTGTCCAAAAAGAAAAAAAAATACATATATATAAACAGACGCTCTAAAAAAGAAAAATATAACATATGTAGGGAGAATAAACATAAGGGAATAAAAGCCCAACCTCAATAGTAACAGAAGTACAAATTAAAACAACAATGACATATTTTCTGCCTTTGTAGGTGAAGTAAGGGGAGAATGAAGATCTCTCCTATGCAGCTGACTAAGTGCAAATTGACAAAGGTTTCTCATGGGAAACTGTGCTATGTGAAAAAAGTCTTTTAAAAAATGTGTATAATAGTGACAATAAAATTCCATCAGTACAAATTAATCCTAAGGAAATAATTAGTAGAGTGAGAATTTTTTTTCACTTTGGGAATGTGTAACAGAGTGATTTTTAGTGGAGAATATATGGAAATTATCCAAGTTCCAACAGTGGGGTACTTTTAAAGTAAATTTCATATAATACACTGCATGCATCTATTTAAAAATGAGTATGGAGATGTAATTGTTAGCATGAGACAGATGTTTATTGGTAAATTTTTAAGAAAAAAGAGTTTATAAAAATATGACAGTAGTTTTTATTTTTAAAAATGTACATGCATAAAATACCAGGGAGAACTCTCTCTCGTGCTCTCTCTCTCTCAAATAATAATAAAAAAAAAATCTTTAAAAAAATAATAAAATGCCAGGGAGAGTATATACCAAACCATAAATACTGGTTATATCTAGAATAGGCTTGCTGGTGAGGGAATTGTGGTATATACCTTTCTACATCTTTCTGTCTTCAAACAGTAAAAATGATTTATCTTTATAATAAAAAGTAGTTCAAAAATAACTCAAACAAAATTGCCAAACTTAGAGTTATTTATTATTGAAGGCAAAGACTTGAGCAACTTAATTTTAAAATAAAGTCAGCAATTTACTTCAATCCAGAAGACATTTACTCATCTAAGAACCTAGCATGGCCGCATGTGGGTGTGGGGAGCACCGCATTAAAATGGTGATTCACACAGCTGCTTAAATAGACCTTGTTAAATTCCAAATCATAAAAATTTTTTTGATTTTTGAATGTTGACTATCATGCCAAAGCTATTTCAGTGTTGATCAAGTTAGGTTATATAAAGAAAATGCATTTAAAGCTTAAATGACACAGTTACATGAGTCCACACATGTCAAGACCAATGGTACCACACATTTAAGACTGGCATATTGTGCTGTATGCAAGCATACCTCAAAAACATGAAAGTAGAAAAATAAAAATATCCATAAAAATGACATAAAATATTTCACGTTTTTTGTCTTGAGCTTTTAATGGGTCTCTAATATTGGATTGGTTCGAGGCTGAACACAAGGGTACTTCCACTTTTAACTGTTGGAGTCGTGGGTGTAAGACCAACCTCCCACTGAAAGCAACTACAGAAGCTGGATGCAATAACAACAACCATTTGAAGGCATCAGGGAAGCACCAAGGAAACCACATTTCCTTAATAAGGCATAGTTCTCACAAAGTGAAGATCCTGTAGAGAAGGGAATGCATTGACATGAGGCAGACATTCTAACAACTCTTGAGGCACTTTCTGTCCCCTGTGTTGTCTTGCATGGGGCTAGATACTGAGAAACAAAGAAGAAAGAAACTAAGGAGATATTTTGATTTCTGCAAATGCTAGAGAGAGAGGGAAAAAAATGATTTGAAAACACACAAAGAAGAAGGAGCCCTGATAAACCTCTAAGCTTTTGTTGAAACTCTTGAAGGGCACAACTTGTAAGTAGAGAAAACCAGAAGTAGACCTGACTCCACTGGACCCAGATGATCTGCCAATGCTCTGTCTGCCTTCTGGAAGTAAACCATGTCTTCTCAAAGAAAATAACATCATCTGGATCTTCTACTCTTTCTCGTACATTTTGGTTTTCAATAAAAAATTGATAGGCATAATAGGAAAAAAATTGTTGAAAAATAAAAGACAAAAATCCCAGAAAATCGAATGTCACCCAGAATCATGTATATATGTGAGTTATCAAATACTAACTTTAAGATAATTATAATGCATACAAAAAGAAAACTAATGGAAAATGAAGAATTTTATCAGATAATTGGAATCTCTGAAAAAATCAAATGGAAATCCTGGAACTGGAAAATGTAGTAAATGATATTAAGTATTCAACAAATGGGTTTAGCAGTATGTTAGATATCAAAGAACAATGAACTAGTTTAACAGAAAGTTGGCCAGCAAAAAATATCTGGATTGAACCACAAATAGAAAACAACTGAGAAAAAAAAAAGATGGAAAATAAGAATATAGAAAACAGCAAAAGAGAGGGAATATATAATGGATATTCAAAAATGGGGAAAAAAGAGAATGAGAATAGGGTGCTTGTGTGGCTCAGTCACTTAAGTATGTGCATTTGGCTCAGGTCATATCCCAGAATCCTGGGATGGAGCCCCCACATCAGGGTCCCTGCTCAACAGGGAGTCTGCTTCTCCCTCTGCTGGTCTCCCCATCCCCCATTTGTGCTCTCTCTCTCTCACTCACTCTCTCTCTAAAATAAATATAATCTTTAAAAAAATTAAATAATGAGAATAAATAAGACATAATATTTGAAGAGACTGGTAAAGAAATTTCCAAAGTTGATTAAAAAAAAAAAAAAAAGAAGCAGCTAGGTTCTAGAAACCCAGTGAGCCCTAAGTAGGATAAAAAAAAAGGAAACCATGACTAGGCACAGACAATTAAATTGTTGAAAACCAAAGACATGGCAAAAATCCTAAAAGCAGTCAGAGAAAAAAGATACATTACCTACAAAAATTCTTAATTCTATTTTTTATGAAATCCAGAAAACAAAACAAAACAAAACAAAAAACAAATACAGAGCAAACATTTCATCTGCCAGGGAAATACTGAAAGCTTTCCCCTGAGTCTGGAAATAAAAGAATATCTGCTTTCACCACTTCTTTTTATCATTGAATTGGAAGGCCTAGCCAATGCAAAAAAAAAAAAAAAAAAAAAAAAAAAAAAAAAAAAAAAAAAAAAAAAAAAAAAAAAAAAAAAAAAAAAAAAAAAAAAAAAAAAAAAAAAAAAAAAAAAAAAAAAAAAAAAAAAAAAAAAAAAAAAAGAAAAGAAAAGAAGGAAAGGTTAGAACAGGAAGACTCAGAAAAAAGATGTGGAAGTGTCACTATTCACAAATGACACGACCGTAGACTTTACTCCCAAAGGATCTAGAGAAGCAGAGAGAGAGATGAACACAAATCCAGGACTGAGCCACAGGGCAGACAGGCTAAGAGTCCATTTGCCACCAGTAATTTATAACTCGAATTAGACACAGGCTGATGACGCCATGTCCTTTTTGAGCAATTAAACATTGCCAATGGTGACATTAGCTCAGGAGCATCTGAAGATGCCCTTGGAAGGACACTATTAGTAGTCTTTAAAAGCCACAAAGCAGCTCATTTTGTGTAATTAGCCCCGAGCACTCACGCATTCAGAGTCCAGTCCACGGTCCCCTCAGGCAATCCAAGAAGAAAGAGATGAGCCACTAATACCATAGGTGCATGGGTCCATGTGAGGCAAGTATTCCAAGCCCTTTCTGGTGTTGATGTTCTTGAAGGTTCTGATTTGCACCATACTGAGAGTATTGGTTGGTCACTGAAAGGAGTAAGTTGGCTTGTGATCATTATCTGAACATCCATACCTCATTTGAGTATATACTGCATTTGAAGAAAAGTGAAAGCAGTTTCTTTACCGCCCAAATAAAGACAAGTTGAATGCATCCCATTGCTGAGTGTTATTTTGAGATATATGTGTTGTCTAGCAAATGTATGTCCTTTGAGATATATGTGTTGTCTCCTAAAGATGAGACTGAGTAGTTTTTGCATCTGGGAAGTTCTACTTCCTAATACATTACCTGCATATGTGGGTATGGTGGATATGTTTCAGGCACAAACTTGGCTTAAAAGATTGACCCATAGCTGTTGCTAGTAGAGAATTTTATCAATAATACTGGTCATTCCCATTTTAAGTGTACACCATATACTTTGCTCAAAAGAGTTAGGATGAGCATCAGAATACCAATGTTTGAGCTGAACTCTAGATTGCCTCTGAACTTGGGACAATGACTGTAGTGACAGGTGGGTAAACAGCAGAGACAAGTGTGCCCAATGTCTCACATTCATTTCATCACAATCACGAGGGACCTAGTGCATCTGAAAACCACAGGTAAGCCAAGTATAGACAGTATTGGTGCATGACTTCGAATGTGGGCAGCAGGTGGTTCCTCAGAACAGTCTGTGTTTATTTCACTTTTTTTTGAAGTTTAATGTGTAATACGCATATCATGAGGTCCATAAATCTTAACCTAAATTTTTAGAAAGTATTTATCACCCAGGTTAAGGACATTTGCATTCCAGAAGCTTCCCTTGTGACCCAAACTCTGTATTCATTGAACAACTAACTCCTCATTTTATGAATTTGACTACTCTAAGTACCTCTATAAATGGACTCATACAGTATTTGTTCTTTTGTGACTGACCTGTTTCACTTAGAATAATGTCTTCGAGGTTTATCCACACTGCAGCATGTGTCAGAATTTCCTTTCTTTTTTTTTAATGACTTCAGATTTTTATTTGTGTTATATTAATACCAGAAGTAGCTTCATAATACAGTTTAGGAGTAGTTTCATGTAACACATGGTGCTTTCATGTGTTGAAAATTTCTATGCATTATCCCTTTCAATATCTCAATTTTCTCTTTTTTCCCTAAACATTTTTTTATTTTATGCTTTTTATTAATATATAATGTATTATTTGTTTCAGGGTACAGGTATGTGAATCATCAGTCTTACACAATTCACAACACTCACCATAGCATATACCCTCCCCAGTGTCCATCACTCAGCCACCCTATATCTCCTCCACCCTCCCCTCCAGCAACCCTCAGTTTGTTTCCTGAGATTAAGATTCCTTTTATGGTTTGTCTCCCTGGTCCTATCTTGTTTCATTTTTCACTCCCTTCCCCCCATGACCCCTCCCCCTGCATCTCAAATTCCTCATATCAGAGAGAGCATATGATAATTGTCTTTCTCTGATTGACTTATTTGGCTCAGCATAATACCCTCTAGTTCCAGCCATGTTATTGCAAATGCCAAGATTTCAGGTTTTTTGATGGCTACATAGTATTCCATTCTCTCTCTCTGTGTGTGTGTGTGTGTGTGTGTGTGTGTGTGTGTGTGTATCACATCTTCTTTATCCATTCATCTGTTGATGGACATCTAGTTTCTTTCCATAGTTTGGCTATTGTAGACATTATTGCTATAAACATTTGGGTGCACATGCCCCTTTGGATCACTACATCCAAATTATCTTTAGGATAAATATCCAGCAGTGAGATTACTGGTTTGTAGGGTAGCTCTATTTTCAACTTTTTGAGAAACATCCTCCTGTTTTCCAGAGTTGTGGCACCACCTTGCATTCCCACCAACAATGCAGGAAGGTTTACCTTTCTCCACATCCTCACCAACACCTGTCATTTCCCGACTGGTTAATTTTAGCCATTCTGACAGGTGTGAAGTGGTATCTCACTGTGGTTTTTGATTTGTATTTCCCTGATGCTGAGTGATGTTGAACACTTTTTCATGTGTCTATTGCCCATTTGGCTGTCTTTTTTGCAGAAATGTCTGTCCATGTCTTCTGTCCATTTCTTGATTGTATTATTTATTCTTTGGGTGTAGGGTTTCATAAGTCCTTTATAGATTTTTAAGGCTAATATTCCATTATATGTGTATACCCTATTTTGCTTATCCATTCATCTGTCAGTGGACAGTTGGGGTTGTTTCTACCTTTTTGGCTACCATGGATCATGCTGTTATGAACATGGGTATACAAATAACTCTTTGAGACCCTGCTTGAAATCCTTTTGGGTAGTATATACTGAGAAGTCAAATTGCTGGGTCACTTGGTAATTGTATTTTTACCTTTTTGAGGAGCTGCCATGCTGTTTTCCACAGGAGCTGCATCATTTTTCATTCCCACCAACAGTACACAAGGATTCCAATTTCTCCACATCTTTGCCAACATTTGTTCCCCCCTTCCCTTTTTTTTGATAGTAATGATCCTATGGGTGTGAAGTGTTATTTCATTGTGGTTCTGCTGGGCTTCTTGACCAGCACACCTGCCATAAGACCCAGCCCCAGCCTGTGGTGCTGAGATCCTGGCCAGGCCTCCTAAGGAAGAATCTGAACAGAGAGGGAGAGAGGACATTTCTTAAAACTCGTAGTTCCCAATATAGTCATTTGTTGAGCTGAATTGTTTGTTGACTCTACACACTGTGTCTGTCACACACTGTGAAGGTGTAGACCTCTGGTGGGGAGAAGGAAGTGATCAAACAAGATTATTTGCTGAGTACTCAATTTCAGGAGGTGAGCACTTCTCCAGTGCAGATGAAAGGAGACATCTGGCAGGAGGTTATGCAGCTAGAGAGCTCTTTCCCTCAGTCGTGTAGTGTGGCAATGGGACAAGTGCGGCTCTGGCACCGAACAGTATGGAGGAAATGAAACCAGACACAGCCAACAGCCAGAATAGAGCAGAGTGGGGAGGCCAGAGAAGAGAAACAGAAACTACTCATGTGAAACATAAGCCTTCCTCATAAACAGAGAAGTTGTGCCAGACTGTCTCATGTGTGCAGCACAGACCATCGGAGCTCGAAGTCTTGAAACATCAGCTTCTTTAGACCCATGTGCACCAAGTCCATAAGAGATTGACATAACAGAAACTCCACACTCATGTGTCCCAAAGAGAGGACCACTCTCTGGCTTTTCTAGGAACTCCTGAGTTTACGAAATGCCATCAGATCCTGCCAAGATCTTCCTATAACTAACTTCAGCCCCTAAAACCTTGTTAAGTACCCCTCCCTCCCTCCCACACTTCCCTTTTGAGAGGTTCCTAAGCTCCCCAGGGTATGTATTCTCCCTTGTGGCAGAATTAATAAGCCTAATTTTGTTGACTACCTGTGTACTCTGGTGGTCTTGGGCTGCAGGGCAATGCTGAAATCAGACTGTAGACAAGCCTAAAGCCAGTTCTCTGTGATGTCACAATTCTGAAAAGAACAAAACCACTCTTTCTGGCTACCTCTCACTTTCTTCCCATCCTTATCTCCACCTCTTTCTCCAAACTCCTGGGCAACCCAAGCCTTATACTTTTATTTATGCAAGCTTCTTATAAAAATGAATAATTTAACATCATGAGAATCTTATCAGATTGACCTAAGAATAAAGCAATCAAAATCACATTAAAGTTACATCATGACTTTTCCTAAGACTCATTAAGGAACCATGAGAATATCAATACACCGACCTCTTGTGAAATTCTGGTATAATGCTTAACAGATTTTCTGCCTTTGGATAACTTCCTTACCATTAATTTTCTTTTTCTTTACTGAAGATTTTGTTTAATTTCTTTAGCGGGACTTCATGAAAAAGTGAAATAAAATGTGCCAGTGGTCCTATAGCCTTGCCCCTTACATCTGTGCTTCCCAATTTCTGGCCAGGAGAGTGCTGACTCTGCTTTCCCAAGCCCAGGGGAAGTTGGAAAGGGCTCTCCTCTGCCCACTCCCACTCCCCTCCCTCAAGTCATTCTCGCTGCTCCCAAAACTATGCTTACCTCAGTTGAGAGAGGACCAGACCCTTCCTGGTAGCCTTAAAGGAGGAGCCTAGAGCCCTTATTCATACCTGGCCCCTTCCATTCCATACACACTGTGGCTTTGGGAGCAGTTTTGCACACCTGACCTCCCTCTCTCTTAGCCAGAGTAGATGGATCTCAAGGAACTAAATGAAGAGTTTCATGAAGAGTTCCCCTGAGACAGAGAGAAATGTGGCCTTGCTACATGTAAACTCAGGAGCTATGGGTGGCCATTCCAGGCTATAAACAGGGGAAGATAATCCAAAGCCAAAGGGAAGAATGGGGTGGAGGCTCAGAGATAAACAGTGATGATATCCATACTGATTCCTTATGGGGTTCTGGGGTCCTGTGTTTCCTGAGTCCTCATGGCTTTGCTTTGCTTTGCTTTGCTTTTTCTTTCTTTCTTTCTTTCTTTCTTTCTTTCTTTCTTTCTTTCTTTCTTTCTTTCTTTCTTATTTTTTTAAACATTTTTTTTATTGTTACTAAATTTTTTTTTCCAGCGTTCCAAGATTCATTCCCTATTCCCCACACCCAGTGCTCCACGCTTTAGGTGTCCCCAGTACCGACCACCAGGCTCTCCCATCCCTCCACGCCCCTCCCTCCAAGTCCCTCAGTTTGTTTCTGTGTCCAAAGTCTCTGTTGTTTTGTTTCCCTCCCTAGATGTCCCTAGTTCCCATTTACTTTCCTTCTCTCACTATCCTCCAGTTTACCCCTCATGCACCGCAAGTAAGTGAAACCATGCGATACTTGACTTTCTCTTCTTGGCTTATTTCACTCAGCATAATCTCTTCCAGTCCAGTCCATGTTGCTACAAAAGTTGGATAGTCATCCTTTCTGATGGAGGCATAGTATTCCATTGTACATATGTACCACATCTTCTTTATCCATTCATCTGTTGATGGGCACCTTGGCTCTTTCCACAGTTTGGCAATTGTGGCCATTGCTGCGATGAACAGTGGGGTGCATATGGCCCTTCTTTTCACTACATCTGTATCTTTGGGGTAAATGCCCAGTAGTGCAATTGCAGGGTCATAGGATAGCTCTATCTTTAATTTTTTAAGGAATCTCCACACTGTTTTCCAAAGCGGCCGCACCAGTTTACATTCCCACCAACAGTGTAAGAGGGTTCCCCTTTCTCCGCAGCCTCTCCAACACTTGTTGTTTTCGGTCTTGTTAATTTTGGCCATTCTGACTGGTGTAAGGTTACCACCATCTCAGTGTGGTTTTGATTTGAATTTCCCTGATAGCTAGTGACGCTGAACATTTGTTCATGTGTCTGTTAGCCGTTTGTATATCTTCTATGGAGAAGTGCCTCTTCATGTCTCTTGCCCATTTTTTGATGTGTTCATCTTCTTTTTGGGTGTTGAGTTTGAGTAGTTCTTTATAGATCTTGGATACCAGCCCTTTGTCTGTAGTGCCATTTGCAAATATCTTCTCCCATTCTGTGGGTTGCCTCTTTGTTTTGTTGATTGTTTCCTTTGCTGTACAGAAGCTTTTTATT
>PITA01015321.1:0-50511 GCA_004023965.1 Spilogale gracilis
TAGAAGCTGAGTCAGCAGAGTCTCAGTTTCCAGATATGCCTGTAGCTACTGTTGGACCCCTGACCTAGCTTCTTCTAAGTCAATGGTTCCCAACTAGGGGCAATTTTGTTCTCGTGAGTTCTGTGGCAATGTCAGTAAACCCTTGATGGCCATGATCGTGAGGGAGTGAGCTACTGGCATCTGCTTTGGTGAGGACAGGAAAGCTGCTAACATCCTACGATGCTCAGAATGTCATGGCCCCATTGCCAAGATTGAGAAGCCCTGCAGTACTGGGGAGCCATGAAGTAAACAATTGGGGATCTCAGGTCTGTTCTGGATGGCAGGTCATCAGGTGTCCAGGGCAGTGATGGGATCGGGGCTCCTGGTCTCCAGGATCCGGTGCTGGTGTTAGGTGGGACGGGGTGGGGGGGCGTGCTCAGTGATGCTGGCAGTGGTGTCCCCTGTGCATTGGTTCTGTGACTTTCTTTTGTCCTGGGTCTTGACTTCTGTTGGACCTTCTCCCTCTGTTTCTGGTATCCTGTGATGTCCCTGAAGTGTAGTGACTCATGGGAGGGACTCAGGTCTCAGGGGCAGTTTATTACAATGAAAACATATCCAGCAGAGTTACTAAAGGGGAAGAGGCACCAGGGAAGTCTGCAGGGAACGGGGCACCAGCTTCCAAAGTCCTCCCCATGCAATTTCTCAGGACCCACTCACGCCACCCAGCCCTGATCTGTATGATGGATGTGCAGTGTCCCAGGCTAGAACAGCCTGCTTGAGTCTCAGAGGCCATGGATTTTTGGGGGGCACATAGGCTCCCACAACCAGAGCCAAGCTGGCGACCATCAATCACACTGACAGTATGGACAAGCCAGTAGGGCTTGTGCAGCATGTTTCCAGGCCCCTGGTGTATAAGCAGCCTTATTAATGAGCAGCATAGGGAAGATGCCAAGGGTGAAGGTCAAGGTCAGTAATGCAAGCATTCCACCCCAGAAGACTCGGGAGATGAGTGACATTGGCTTCTGTTTCACACATTTTGCGGTCATGGGTGGCCTCTCGGCCAAGCCCTTGTGTTTCAGTCTGACAGGGCTGCTTGCTGGTGCTTGCAGCCAACAAGTAGGAGCTGGCTCGTGCATGATGTCATTCAAAAATCACAACCAAGGCCATTTCTGTGCTTTGAGTTGATTGTGTGTGTGTACATGTGTGTTATTTCAAATCGGCATCTTTATCACTTCCATCAAAAGCAAGCTCTTTGAAGGCCACACTGGAGACCATACATGAGTCAATGGGGAGAGTGGAGCTTTTAAAATTAAAAGCCCTGGGGCTTTTAAAATTTTGTATTTGAAATACTTTTTTCTTTTTTTAGAGAGAGGTAGAGAGGGCATGAGTAGGGGGAGGGGCAGAGGGTGAGAGAGAAGTTGAGTTTTAAAAATTTATTTATTTTAGAGAGTGAGGGAAGGGGTAGAGGGAAAGGGAGGGAGAGAATCTCAAGCAGACTCCTCACTGAGTGCAGAGCCTGACACGGGGCTCAGTCCCATGACGCTGAGATCATGACCTAAACCAAAACCAAGAGTTGGATGCTTAACCCACTGAGTCACCGATATGCCACGTAGACTAGAGCCAGCGGACCTGCACGGCTGTTGCTCATATCACTCAGACCTTTGTCATGGTGCAGCCCGGTGCTTCGCGGTGCCTTTAGCTTTTGTGTCTGGGTGTCAGAGCACATCCCAAGCTACTTCAAGGGTTTATCATTGCTGTGGTCTAAGACATCCTGGTTTTCTTTCATGCGTACTGACTAGGTGTATAGTGCAGATCATAATCTCTGAGGAAAGCAGCATTAGCACTCAAAATCATGAAAGAGTTCAGTATGAAATGTTTGGCCATGGCTGGGGTGTATTTGTCTGATTTTCTCCCACACCAGGCTCCTCTCTCTCCTTCCAAGACATTGAAGACATAGGAGACTACTCTGAAAATACTTTCCCCCTTTCTTTTCAGATTAGAAAAGTAACTCAGAATTATTAAAAGTATAAAAACACAGGAAAATGTAAAGTTGATCATAAAAATAATTTGTAATTCTGTTATTCAGAATGCTACAATTTTGGTGTATAATATTCCCACCTACTTTGAAGGCATATAGATGGAGACGTTATGTGTAATGCGCATGCACGTGCGCACACACACACACACACACACACACACACACACTTGCCTAGGAATACGTATCCGTGTAATATTTACAAAAAATTGTAATTTACATATCATTTATGTCATTTGTCTCCTGTTGATGTCCTTCTGTGACATGCTTTCCATTTATATTAGTGACACTATACTTATCCATATTGTTGAAGAATGTTATCTGTGCTCATGAGTCTCCCTCCCACTGTGGTGTCCCAGTTAGAAGTCCTGGTATTGGGCACACAGCTATTTTTTTTTTAATTGAAACTAGGATTTATTTCTTTTATAGGCTGTATAATATTCCATTGTATGTAAATGTCACATTTTCTTTTTTTTTTATTGTTAGATTTTTTTTCCAGTGTTCCAAGATTCATTCCCCATTCCCCACACCCAGTGCTCCACGCTTTAGGTGTCCCCAGTACCCACCACCAGGCTCTCCCATCCCTCCACCCCCCTCCCTCCAAGTCCCCCAGTTTGTTTCTGTGTCCAAAGTTTCTGTTGTTTCGTCTCCCTCCCTGGATTACCCTAGTTCCCATTTGCTTTCCTTCTCCCACTGTTCTCCAGTTTGCCCCTCATGCACCGCAAGTAAGTGAGACCATGCGATACTTGACTTCCTCTACTTGGCTTATTTCACTCAGCATAATCTCTTATTTGTATGTTTTATGTCACATGCCGTGCTGTGATGACAATCTTCCATTGATTCTCTGTGCACATATGATGTTCCCTCAAGTTGAGGTTCTTATTGGGGGAATTTCTGAATTAAAGATATACACCCTTTTTTCAATTTAAAACTTAGGGTCAGTTGTCCTGTGTAGAAGTCGTTCCACATTTCACAGAAGACCTGTTTCCTCATCAGCTTACCGATTTCAGTGATGAGTGCATGCATGCGCAGAAATGGCTTCTCATTATAATTAAAATGTAAAATGATTTTGACTAGTAAGGAACTGTCAGGAAACCTTTACGTGAACTTCATTGGCTTCTCTTTTAATCAAGATGTCAGCCTGTTCAAAGTTTCTCAATAATATGAAGACATAAACAAAACAATATTGTAGTTTCGGACCCTAAAGAAGCTGTGAGCATGAATGATCACCTGACTTCCCAAACTTTTGTGACCAGAGTTCCACTACTTCTGCTGGAAGCCTGGGTCCTATGGGCACCGAGTGGGCCAGGTGTGGGCCGCACTGAATGCAGGGTGTACATGGCCAGCTCCTGGGGCTGGAGTTGGGTTCTGGTTGATGGGGCACCTCTCAAATTCTCACTGAATTTTGGAAGGGTGCATCTCAGTTGGTGTGTTTTTCTCCCAGGGCAAGACTGATTTTAGGACTCACAGAGACTTTTTCTTCATGTGCAGGAGAAGTAATTTGTTCTCCAGATTTTGATTATGTCACACTTATTCCTTTTCTAATTATCCCTTATTTGTTCAATATAAGATAATAAATTCTGACAAACAATCAGTGAATGGGCACCAAGTGATGTGCTTCATTTTAATTGGCTTGCTTTTTTTTTCTTCTCTGCTAAATTATAGCCCATCAGCATGAGATTCCCTGTGGTGAACAGCTAATAATATGCCCAGGTGCAGCCAATTTTACTTCCTAAATAAGAAATAATAGCTACAAATCCCCCAAATGTGAAGTGGAAAAGTGGGCTGTAATATCTCTGCTCAGCAGTGTGCATGCTAGGGCAAGTTTTACATCCCAACCTCTATTCTAACAGTTTCCCTTTAAAAATGTGATTGCAATTAATTTGCAATACATTGATGAATTAAAGACTGTGGCCTTCATTGATGCACGAAAGGCTTTCTTAGAGACATTTGAGAAACCTCTTATTTACGTGAGCCCTAGATTTCACGATAAAAACAGCTTCTTTAAGAAGTGAGAATATGAAACTACTGCAGATAAATACAAATGAAAATTTCTCTGTTAAGTTACCCAATTAAACAAAATTCCACTAAATTTATTTTCCAAAATGGTGCTAGGAGATGGTCTTGCATGGGTAAGGCAGACTTACCCAATGGGATACCAGTGGTTGGTGGACTCTTCCCTCATGCCATTTGACACTAGTAATACTTATTGTTACCTAGAGACATTGTAATGGTTTTTACTTAGCGATGATGGGGTGAAGGTAGATATTTTCAATTTTTTTCCAGATTAATTTTATTATTTCTTAGGCCACCTGACCATAGAAGTACAGTTTCCAGTAAACCCAACATTTTCTTTCCAAGGATGGATGCACAGGCATTTTATCTACTGTGACATCTAAGTTATTTTCATGGCCACGGGGCCACAGACACTCTTGAGACCACCCCCCTACCACCACTACCATATGGGAAAGGTGGCAAAGGAAAGAGAATTAAAGATCCTCATCTTAGTTCTCCAATGCTGTGAGTAAAATTATGGATGAAGGCACCTGCACGGCTCAGTTGGTTAAGTGTCTGACTCTTGATTTCAGCTCAGGTCATGATCTCAGGATCCTGGGATCAAGCCCTGCATTTGACTCTGTGTTCAACAGAAAGTCTGGTTAAGACTCTTTCTCCTACTGCCCCTCCTCCCCTCCCTAAAATAAATACATAAATCTTTATGAAAAAATTATTGAGGAGAAAGCTAAAATGAAGACAATAACATGTGTTATTGTTGTTGTTATTGTTATTGTCTCCCCATTCAAAGTATCCATTGCTGTGAAACAAACATTTGCAAACTTGGTCGCTTAAAAAAAACTACGATTTACTTTGTTCTTGAGCAGGAGATTTTAGGTAGGGCTCACCTCTCCTCCAGATGTGTGGACTTCAGCTGTGATGGCATGAATGACCAGCAGGATGGAAATCCACTCTCTCCTTGTGGCAAGGCTGAATTGGAAACTAGCTTTCTCATGCACCGGACGACCTCTCTGTCTTTAGCTTATTGCCTTGCGCCCTCTCCCTTTGGTATGGCTCTTGATTTGGCTCTCTTGCGGTAGTTAGACTTCTTATACAGTGAGTGGTTCAGGGATCCCAAAGGGAGTGAGCCCAGTCACTAGGCTGATTCTGCAAGGCTGCTTATAACCTGACCTTGGAAACCCCATATCTTAGCCTCCACCAAATTCTCATGGTTAAGCAGATCATTAAAGGTCAACCTGGATTCAAAGAGAGGCATTAGACTCCAGCTCTCATTGAGAAGCCTAGCAAAGAATTTGCATCTGTCTTTCATTCCTTGCAAAAACACAATGGATCTTTCTGGTTTAGCTTAAAACCTTCCAAGGCTTCCCAGGGCTTTTCAGATAAAATCCGTTACTGGTTTGGAGCACCCTGTATGTTTCTATCAGCCAGGTTTATCTAACCATGACTCTCCCAGGTTCTGCTCTATTTTAATACCTCAACTTTATGGCATTACCTTGAACTACAGTGGTTTTTCCTACCTCATGTTCTTCTCTTTGTGCATTGTCTGGATAAAGCTGAAGCATCTTCCAGTATCCATTTCAATGTCACTTGGTTGGGGACGCCTTCGTTGACACCTGGGTGTAGTCAGATGCCTCTGTCCTGTCCTTTCCTAGAGCTTAGTATTAAATGTTAATCGTGAAATATGGTACTTGCATACCTCACTGGAATGAAAACCTCGTTGGGCTAGGGGGATTTTAATACTGTTCTGTACTATTTCTACAGCACCTAGCCCAGTGTCCTGCACACAGTAGGTATCTAATAAATATTTATTAAGCGAATCAGCATCATATGAGCCAACATGCAGAAATAGTGCTTACATGTACAACCCACATTAAGCCAATTCCATGAGACAGTTGTCTCCTAAGATGCTGTGGACCTGCACTGCCCAGTGGGGTGGCCATGAGCACATGTGATGCAGTACAGGACCCAGACACGGGGCTTGTCTGAACTGAGAATGCCCAAAGAGTGACCTACATAATGCATTCCCCAACAAAAAATAATGTAAATGTCCTCATTAATAACATTTTATACAGACTACATGTTGAAATGATAATAGTTTTGATATCCTGGGTTAATGAAGTATATCATTAAAATTAATTCCAACTGCTTCTTTTTACATGTTTAGGGTGACCTTCTTAAAATCTAAATTCTCATTTTGGAGTCGTGTTATATTTCCACTGAAGAAGGCTGCCCCAGACAGAGGGCTCTGTGGCAAAATATGCTTGAAGAAATGCTACAGAAAGTCTTCCCTTTTAGAAGGTTTATAATGAATGTATCAAAGGTGCTGAGAAGTCCTGCAGGGAGACACCTGTTTACTTAAGCTAGTGTTTTTGGAAGTGATTGGACCATGCATGGGATCCATTCTTTTTAGTACTCCGTATATTCATCTCCCATGAAACACACTTTGGGAAACATGGTTAGGCACCTGTCACCAGAATACCAGAGCCTGTAGTCATGGATGTGGTTCACATCATATGGAATTTCATTGCAAAAATGAAAAGCAGAGCCTACTGAGTGCCTCCTCCTTCATAGGAGGTGGATTGGGGGATGTTCAAGAGACAGCCAGATTTAGGGACTCTCCCAGTATTGCACAACTCCTCTTTTAAAGGCACATGAAACATGCATGTTCCCTGGTGCTGAAAGTTATGTCCACTCAGAAGGACAGAGACTTACCAGTCCCAGAATTTTGAATAGTTTTTTTTTTAAAGATTTTATTTATTTATTTGACAGACACAGTAAGAGAGGGAGCACAAGCAGGCGGAATAGTAGAGGGAGAAGCAGATAAACAGGCTTCCTGTTGAGCAGGGAGTCCAATGTGGGGCTCCATCCCAGGACCCTGGGATTATGACCTGAGCTGAAGGCAGACGCTTAATGACTGAGCCACCCAGGTGCCCCTTGAACAGAGTTTTGAACAGTTGGGCTTTTGGCCAACTGTCTGGGTCATTTTTTGGTTTACTGAATTTATCTAGTTTGCTTTAGTTTGATGAAGAGGCAAACCTAAGTTGTAGCATATAACTTCTGATATGTAATGTGTATGGAGAGGTGTGCCCAAGATATGAGGCAAAGAAGGAATAAACATAGACAGTGTCACGGTCCAAGTGCCATATTGTCCTGCAATTTCCTTGAACTAGCTGCCAGAAATGTGGGCATTTTATTCTCCCATCAGTGATGGATATTTTCTCACTGGGCATTCCACATTTTATTCTTGATGGGACAAGAGATGTAAATGGGCCATTTCTTGACACAGAATCCTCAAGATTGCCATTTGGACTGGGTCCTGTCCCTCATTTTTATTTTAAAGGTGTTTAGGCCTCATGAAATTGTGTTCTGCAGCTTTCTGAGCCTGGGAAATCATCCATCTCCCCATTAGGAAGAACTGTAGCATCTTGTAAATTAATCCCCAGAGTGCTGTGACACTCTTTGATGGACTGTTACTAGAATGATCTTGATGTAAGAGCACAGAGTGATAAGAATTCCAACCAGAGCTTGAGACAGTCTTGAAGATCTCACCACTTTCCGCCTATCCTGGGACTAGCCTTTCCCAGGAAGGGCAGCCTGCCCTTTCTCGGAGCATATCCTGGTCTCCCTTGCCTACCTAATTTCAATAAAATGTTTCCATTCTAGAATTCTCTTCAATCAGCATCTCCAATGTCATTTTCATCCCCTTCTCCAAGATTTTTCCTTTTCATTTTTCTTTTTCTCTTGGAGGTTCGTCTGTCCTCCCCACTGTGTGATTAGAAAGAACGTTGGTTGCGCTGTTATTCTACCTGGAGCAGAGATGCAAAGCATTTCCTGGAGGGAGAGGGAGAGGGAGCATATATATAAGCATAAATCTTTATTGCCATCCTTCCTATAAATCACAAATAACCTTAGCCCAAGTTTCATCTCACATGAGAAATAGGAAAGCCAGGCGGAACGTAATAAAAAGGTATTAATTGATAACTAACCAGGTGTTCTATCTCACTTCAGTATAAATTTTATGACAACAATTTTGTGTAATTACTTCTCCTGCCATTGAAAATTCCTATATGATGTGCATGTTTTAACTTACTCTAGATGCAACTGGAAAGAAAACACTGATTTAGAAATCCAAAGCAATTCATCATATTCAAAATATTTTACACAGAATAAACATGAGAATTTCACTGGGTGTGGAATGCGTGGTAACTTCTACAACCTCCATTTAAGGATAGAGGAAAGAAAAGGTGCCCTGGTACTCTCATAAAAAAATGGTTGCATCATTTAAGAAAATCACAAGTTTAATTTCTTCATATATGAAATTGTTTTTTTTTTCATATATGAAATTGTTATTTAAATTTGCCAACAAATAAAACAATTCAGTATTACCCAAATTATATTCCATTAAATCCTTCCCTGGGAGAATTTTTGATTTGTACATTTGACTACAGGATTTCATGGTCAACAGATTTAAAATATATTTCATAGCAGATATCTCTTGTTGAGAGTGCAATGCATCAAACATAGTAAAAGTGCTGAGATTTTATAGTAAAAATACCTGTTTCACTTTACCTAACCTGTATTTTCCTCAACCTGTTTCAGCACAAAACAATTTATTCTGAGCCATATTTCTTATTTTTCCTTCGAATAGATATTTGAGAAATGTTAAAACATTTAGTGATGGTGTGTGTGTGTGTGTGTGTGTGTGTGTGTGTGTGTGTGTGTGTGATTATCTGGTGTCTTTTTTGTTACATAGCTCAGTAGATGCAGCTATTTCTCCCTTATTTTATTGAATGCATTGGACTGCAATATTTTGTTGTCTTTTCCAGCCTAAGATATATTTTAAAATATCCAGTCCTTATATCTAACTCCACCGAAAAGTACTTCTATGGCAGTTCAAAATTATAGCAATGAAACATAATGTGACGTCAGCAGGCTTTTAGGATAACTCTTCTGCTGTTGATATGAAAATCTTTCCCTTGAGTTCATTATGATTGTTTCTATGTCATAATCAGTCTCCCTCTTTCAGTTGTAGTGTCTTTTAGAGTTGATACTTCTCTCTTTGGAAAAATTCCCAGTTGAAAGCTCTAGCTAGAGGACAACAAGGAGTACAAGCCTGGGCCCTCTGTAAGTCCCCAGGTGAAAGCTCTATTTTCCTGTCTGACCCTCCACCCTCCACCATCAGCCTCCAAGAAGTCATCTTGACCTTATCCCTTTGAGCTAACTTCCCACTCCACCTGGGATAGCACACAGTGGGTGGGGACATTCTAACCATGTTCTTGCTCTCATCTTGCCCTTGAAATTCCTAGAAAGATGTAAGTATTTTTAGAGCAGTTCAGAATTAAGGAGGACTGTGTTGCACAGGAAAGTAAGATATGAATAACTAGAAACATATTTTTTGAATATGATGTTCTTTGCAGACTTCCTGTAACTGATTGGAATCATTTATCTTGCTGAGATTTCACAGCGCAAACATAATTGTGATTGTTGTTCTTTGCTGATTTAAGTGAAATATAATTGTACTCTGAAAAAAATGAAGAAAATCATGAAGTTGGTTAATTTAAAAAGCTACCTAGGAACATGCATGGGGATTATTGATATCATCTGAGTGGAAGAAAGTGATACAATGCCAGACCAAACACAGAACAGGGGACATTAGTCTGTGGAGACTAAAAGTGAATCTGATGGCAGATAAGAACAGACCAGAGAAATGATCTCCTCTGCAACTACAATGCACATCATAGCCAGTGATCTCCAGGCTGTATGACCTTGGGAAAGGTCTTAACTCCTAACTTGTCCTAGATGGGAGGATTAAGTCAACCCAGAACCAAGTTCAGCCAGCTGGAATATTTGTGGTTAGTGTACACACCATTGGCGTGTATGATCCTTGAAAGTCTATTTTGAATAATTGGCAACATTTAAAATGCTAAGGGTACCATAACATCTAGATTCCCATCACCTCTTGAAAAACTAATTCTGGCATTGCAGACTCCTATTTCTATGGGTCAGGAGCTGCCTGTGGCTACAGTGCCCTGTTCTCCATTTCATCAATGTCCCCACCACCCCTGGCGTCCTTGGCACTGACATAAACTGACAGTCACCAATTATATTCGTGATGTGTGCTATTTGTTGATATTAATTTAGAATTATTACATAATTGGTGGTACCCACACTTCTATCCAATATAAAGTATTTGTTTTCAAGGAAAATGATATATGCCCTATTACTTCATGGAAGTAAAGAGTATGTATTTAATATAGAGGCAAAGTATATTTTATTTTTTATTGATAACCCATCCAACTTTGCTCAGGTTTGCTATCGTCATGGCCCCAGATGGCACATCAGTTTGTGGTCTTTAATTTTAGAGCAGGGGTTGGTAAACTGTGGCTCAGAGACTACCTTCACATGCTTTTGTAAATAAAGTTTTATTGGGACATGACTTACCCATTCATTTGCATATTATCTATGATTGCTTTCACATAGCAGCTACAGACTTGAGTAGCCACAATAAAGACTGTCTATTTTACAAAGCCAAAAACATTTATCATTGACCCTTTCTAGAAGAAGCTTGATGACTTTTTTTTTGAAACTTTAGCTCTGACATGTATAGAACTTGGAAGTCATCACTTAACTTCTTACAAAAGAAAAATGCTGAACAAACTGAAAATTGATGGCTTTTCTGAGATCTGACAGAGAATGGAAGTCACAGGGCAAACAGTCACTCTGAAATCTGGAGAGATAGGCCAAAACAGAGAATGACAGCTCAGGTCAGTTTACCGGGAGCAGAACCGGTTGGAACATTTAAATGATAAGTCTGACAAATTGCTGGCAGCTAAGTGTGGGTGGCTAGAGAGGTGGTATTTTCTGGATGCTCCCATATACTTTCCTTGGCTGTCACTCTAGGAGCCGCATCACATTCTCACATGCAGATCAGAGAAAAACACCTTTTTGTTTAGAGCATGGTGAGTGGAAAAACAACCATTTGAAATAAGCCCTGTCTTTTGAGGGGAAATTACTTTGCCAGAGCCTTATCTAAAACCTGGGGAAGAGCACTTAGCCAATGGCAGTCCCCTCTAGCTTTCTTCTTATCCCACACAAAGGGAGAGAAAAAAAATGAATAAACAAACACATCTGGAAGTTACAGCCCAACACAAGCAATTTTAGAAATACTAAAAACTGAGATTTGATGCCAAGATTATAGAAAGCTTCCCCTTCTCAGCCCCTTTCCCCCACATCAATAGGACTCCAAAGTAATAGAAGTGTATTGCAACTGAGAGAGCTATAAGACACAGACTCCAAGGAGTTCCTACAGAAACACAGAGAACAAAAGAGAAAAATAAAGTAAAATAAGAAAACGAGAAGTCGCTGAAGTCTCTGGCCCCCACACTACAACAGTATTAAATGCAGCCCTGATGCTGCCCAGATTCACATAAAATGTTACACTAAAATCTAATTATCCTAGTTTCTGTGACTCGATATATCATGTCTGTTTTTCAATAAAAATTTATGTGGAATGCAATATAAATAAAGACACTTATGAGGAGACAAAACAAGCCTCAGGACCAGACTCAGGTATGACACAGATGTTAGAATTATCAGACTTGGAATGTAAAATAACTTTTATTAATATGCTAAGGATCTAATGGAAAAGGTTGGCAACAGGCAAGAACAGATGGGTAAGATAAGCAGAGAGATGAAGACTCTAAGGAAGAATCAAAAGAAATGCTAAAATAGAAAAGTGTAACAGAAAGAAATGAAGTATGCCTTTGATGGGCTCATTGCTAGACTAGGCACAACTAGAAAAGAACAGTGAGCCTGAAGATATGTTGATAGGAACATCTCAAACTGAAAGAAGAGGAACAGAATGTCTAAGAATTGTGGGAAAATTACAAAAGATATAAGGTATGCACAATATGAATGCCAGAGGAGAAGAAAGAAAAAGATGCAGAAGAAACACCTCAAGAAATGATAGCTGATAATTGTCCCAAATTGACAGACACCAAATCACAGATCCAAGAAACTCAGAGAACACTAAGTGGGAAAAACACTCCCAAATTCTGCTCCCAAGCATATCATATTACCATATCCAAACAGCAGAAACCAAAGAAAAAGAGAAAATATTAAAAATCCACAGGGGGCTGGAGGGACCTTACCTGTAAAGAAACTCAGATAATAGGGGTGCCTGGGTGGCTCAGTTGGTTAGGCGACTGCCTTTGGCTCAGGTCATGATCCCGGAGACCCGGGATCGAGCCCCACATCAGGCTCCCTGCTTAGCGGGAAAGCTGCTTCTCCCTCTCTCACTCCCCCTGCTTGTGTTCCCTCTCTGGCTGTGTTTCTCTCTGTCAAATAAATAAAATCTTAAAAAAAAAAAGAAACTCAGATATTGGACTTTTTGCTACAAACAATACAAGCAAGAATGGGGAGTGAAATATGTAATGTGTGGAAAGAAAAAGCAAAAGCTAGGAACATAGACTTTTATATCCAATATAATTATTCTTCAAAAGTGAAAGAGAACTATTTTCTTAAACAAACAAAAACTGAGGGAATTTGTCAATAGCGACCTGCCTTGTAAGAAATGTTAAAAGATATTCTCCAGAGAGAAAGAAAATGTTATACAGAAAGGAGGCACATCACAGAAGAAATGCTTCTGTGGTAGTAGAATAAATGGTAGTAGAATAAACTTCGCAAGGAAAAATAGACGAATCCACTATTATAGAGTTATTAACACCTATTAGTAATTGACAGAGCCAGCAGACAGAAAATAAATAAGGATATAGTTGACCTGAATACTACCATCAGACAACTGAATCTATTTGACATTTATAGAACACTTCATTAACAGCAGAATATCCATTCTTTTCAAATGGAATATTCACCCAGATCACATTCTGGGCCATAAAGCATACTTCAACAAATCTAAAATTATAGAATCACACAAAGTATGATCTCACAGTACAACAGAATTAAATTATAGTGGAATTAAATTTAATTCAGTAACAAAAACATAGTTAGGAAATCTCTAAATATTTGGAGACCCAAAAAACTTCTAAATAACACATGAATCAAAGAAAAAGTCTCAAGGGAAATTTAAAAACATTTTGAACTAAATGAAAATGAAAATACAACTTTTAAAAAGTTGTAGGATGCAAGGAGAGCATTGCTTCCACAGCAACTTACAGCATTTAATGTATACCTTAGAAAAGAGGGACTATCTGAAATCAATCATATAAGTCTCCAACTTTGGAAACTAGAGAAGGAAGTACAATATAAGTCTAAAGGAAGCACAAGAAAAATAATAATAAAAATCAGAAAAGTAATCAGTTAAATTGAAAGTGAGAAGGCAATAAGAAATACCAAAAAAAACTAAAATCTTGTTCTTTGAAAAGATCGATAAAACTGGTAAACCTCTAGCTAGGTTACCAAAGAGAGAGAGAGAGAGAGAGAGAGAGAAGATGCAAATAACTAATATCGGAAATGAAGGGAGGGTGCCTGGGTGGCTCAGTTGTTGGGTGTCTCCATTTGACTTGGGTCATCATACTGAAGTCCCGGGATTGAGCCCCACATTGGGCTCTCTGCTCAGCAGGAAGCCTGTTTCTCCCTCACTCATCACTCCCTGTGGTTGTGTTCCCTCCCTAGCTATGTTTCTCTCTGTCAAATAAATAAATAAATAAATAGGAGAAGGAAAGGAAATGGGAAGTAGGGTAATTTGGGGAGATAAACGAAACATGAGAGACTTTGGACTCAGAAACAAACTGAGGGTCTTGGAGGGAAGTGGGGAGGATGATAGAGCCTGGTAGTGGGTTCTGAAGGCACCTATTGCATGAGCACTGGGTGTGGGGCATGGGCAATGAATCTTGGAACACTGAAAAAATAAAATAAATTTAAAGTAAAAAAAAAAAAAAAAGAATTCTACACTACAGCCAAGTTGACTTATTCCAGGTATGGAAGGCTGGTTCCATATTTGAAATTCAATGAATATAATCCATCATGGTCAACAATCTAAAGTAAAAACAGTAGATGCAGAAACAACTTTTGATAAAATGAACATTCATTTATGATTAAAACCTCTCAATAAATTAGGAATACAGAGAAACTTTCTCATCCTGATAAGGAGTATCCACAAAAATTTTACAGTGAACATCATACTTAATGTCAAGAAAGTAAGTACTTTCCCTCTCAGATTGGGAACAAGACAAAGATGGCCCCTCTCACTGTGCCTATTCACCATGATACTGGAAATCTTAGTTAATTCAGTGAGGCAAGAAAAGGAGATAAACAGTATACACATCTTTGTTCACAGATGACATAATTGTCTATTTAGAAAATTCAAAAAATAAACACTAAAAGTCCTGAAAGTAATAAGCATTTATGGCAAGGTTTCAGGGTATAAGATTAATATACAGAGTCAATTCCTTTCCTCTATACCAGCAATAAACAATTGAAATTTGAAATTAAAAACACGTCATTTATATTAGCAGCAAAATAAAAACAGAACAAAAACTTAAGTACTAATCTAACAGGATATGTGTAAGACATATATAAAGAAAACTATAAACTGCAATGAAAGAAATCAAAGCTCTACAAAAGTGGAAAGATATCCCATGTTCATGAATAGGAAGTTTCAATATTGCAAAGAGGCCATTTCTTCCCAATGGCCTCTTCCCCATAAAAATCTTAGCAAGTCAGTTTTTGCCTATCAGCTAGTTGATTCTGAAGCTTATTTGGAAAGTCAAAAGACTCAGAAGAGCCAATATAATATCATAGAAGAACAAAGTTAGAGCACTACCACTACTTGATGTTAAGACTTCCAACGATCACACCAGTGTGCTATTGGCAAAGGGATAGTCAAATATATTAATGGAACAGAATGAGGAGCCCAGAAGTAGATCTACACAAATACAGCCAACTGAGTTCTGACAAATGAACAAAGGCAATTCAATGGGAAAACAGTCTTTTGAACAAATGGTGCCAAACACAATTGGACATCTATATGCAACAAAAATTAATCCCTATGCCAAAAACTAGACACAGACTTTAACAATAATATTACAGAATTTACGTTCACAAAAATTAACTCAAAATGGGATTATAGACTTAAATATAAAATGCAAAACTGTATAATGTTTAGAATACAAAAGAAAATCTAAGTGACCTCAGATTGGTTAGGACTTTTTAGATATAAGCACAATCCATTAAAGAAAAAACTGATGTGGGACTTTATTAAAATTAAAAAGTTGTGCTCTGCAAAAGACACTAGTTAAGAACATCAAAGACAAGCCACAGACTGAGAGAAAATCTTTGCAAAACACACATCTGAAAAAGACTTATATCCAAAGTATACTAAGAGCTTTTAAAATTCAACAATAAGAAAAACAATCCAGTTTTTAAAAGGACAAAACATATGAACAGACAATTCAAATAAGACATATATAGATAGTAAATAAGCATAAGAAAAGATATTCATCATCATACATCATTAGGGAATTGCAAATTAAAACCACAGAGAGATACTAGTACATATCTAAAATGACTAGAATCCAAAACTCTGACAACACCAAATGCCGATGAAGATATGGAGCAACAGGAAACTTTCTTTCATTGATGATAGAAATACAAAATGGTAGAGTTACATTTAAAGATAAGCTGTCAGTATCTTTCAAACTATAAGAATTCTTATACAATCCATTGATCATGTTCCTAGGTACTTACTCATGTGTTGAAAACTTATGTCCAAACAAAAACCTACAAAAAATGTTTATAGAAACTTTATTCATAATTACCCCAAACTAGAAGCAACCAGAATGTCCTTCAAAATTGAAAGGATAAGCACCCTGTGGTGTATCTAGGCAATGAAATGTTATATTATGATAACAAGAAATGAGCTATCAAACTCTGGAAAGACTTGGAACCTTAAATGCATATTACCAAATGAAGACAATCTGTCAGAAAAAGGTATGATTCCAATGATATACTATATGATTCCAATTATACAACATTCTGAAAAAATCAAAACTGTAGAGACAGTAGAAGGGCTCAGGGATTTGGAGGTATGGGCCATAGAAAGATAAATAGGCAAAATACAGAGGATTCTTAGGGCAGTAAAACTATTCCGTGTGATACCATAATAGTGAATACAGGACATTATGCATTTGTAAAAACCTATTAAATGTACAAGACTGAGTGAAGTTTAATATAAACTGTGGACTTTATTTATTTATTTACCTACTTAACAACATTTTATTTATTTATTTGACACAGAGAGAGATCACAAGTAGGCAGAGAGGCAGGCAGAGGGAGAGGAGGAGGAGGCAAGCTCCCTGCTGAGCAGAGAGCCCGACGCGGGCCTCGATCCCAGGACCATGAGATCATGACCTGAGCCAAAGGCAGAGGCTTAACGCACTGAGGCACCCAGGTGCTCATAAACTATGGACTTTAGCTAATAATATATCAGTAGATCTTCTTCAGTTGTAACAAATTTACCACATTGAATCAAAACTTTAACAAGAGGGGAAACTAGGGGATTGGGCTGGGGGAGCAGTATATGGAAACACTGTGTGTGATCTGCTCAATTTTTCCATAAATTTACAACTGTTCTAAAAAATGGAGTCTACTAATTCTCAAAAAAGAAGTGAAAAAGAGCAAAAGTTTTCCAGTCTTGGTCTGGAGCCATGAACCTTTTGGTCCTAAAACTCTATGAGATGCTTTGAGGCTCATTTCTGTAATCATACCAAAAGAGGAGATCTTTCATTTGTTTGCAGAAGACATTCTCCCAAGAGATCAGACTTCAGTATAAGATATACGAGGTCGCTTTACATTAGGGAAGTACCTTATTTTGATTTGCCCCATATGCTATTTACCCTTGAGACACAATGGTGATGTCTTATTAGGCGGAAGCTAGTTTAAGCCAGCAAGAGCCAAACTGGTTAGACATCAGGGTGTAAATACATTCTATGTGTCATGAGCACTGCAGTTTATTAAAGGAGCATTGTGTTGTTTGATTGTGGATTCTTTAAATACGTTAAAATATTGAGATTGGTTTAAAAAAAACTAGCAAAAAATAGGAAACCCCCCCCCCCACAGAACCTTAATTACAAAAACTGTAAAGTGTTTATTTTTAAAGATTTTATTTATTTATTTGAGAGAGATCACAAGTAGGCAGAGAGGTAGACAGAGAGAGAGGGGGAAGCAGTCTCTCTGCTGAACAGAGAGCCCGATGCAGCCTAGATCCCAGGACCCTGAGATCATGACCTGAGCCGAAGGCAGAGGCTTGACCCACTGAGCCACCCAGGTGCCCCAAAACTGTAAAGTGTTTAAGGGTGAAGAGAAATGTGAGAAGACAATGCTATTTAATTGATTAATTACAAACTATTTCAGAGAGAGAGAGAGAGAGAGAGCAGGGGAAGGGGTAGAGGTAGAGAGAGAAGGTCCGACCGATTTGCCCTGACTGTGGGCGGTCAGGCAGAGCCGAAATCAGGAGTTGGATGCTTCCCCGACTGAGCCCCCCTATTTTGTTTATAATAGAGCCTCACATCGACTTACTTATCGTGATGGATTCCAGAACATGGAGCAACATGAACATAGGTATATATTCATAGTTCTATATATTTATATGTATAGTTTATATTTATATTTATATTCTTATGATAGTTTCAAGAAATGAGGCATGTATGAACTCTCATTTTTCCTCAAGAGTGATTTTCAGCTATGAAACTGTCATGTGAGCCGGGCCTTACATCATAGAAAAAAACACTGTATTTTCCTTAAAAATGGTGTGAATAGAGTTCAGCTGTTTTTCTTAATGTGCACATCTGGGATCACCCAGATTGTTTGGAGGGCTAATAATGTTCAAGAATGTTTTCTTGCTGTGAGGAATTACCCCAATTATATACTGTTTTCTTTTGTTGTTGTTTTTCTGCCTAAGATACCTACCTGCCAAGCATACAGCATGCTTGGTCTTTCCCACCTCTCCAGGAAGGGCTCTTTGTTTCCTTGTGTTGTAGCACTCCAAAATATGATAGGGATTTCTTCTTTTTATCTGAACCAAAGAAATTAGTAATGGAAAAATTCGGGAAACTCTTGGAAGAAGAACAGGCATCAAGGGCCTCTGATTCTATAGCTCCTACCCTTCAGTGAATATCAGAGTATTGGCTCTACTATGGTTTAAAAGCAATACTTCCCTAAAAGGCTATCATTCGGGGGAGGAGTTTTACATTTGGGAGTATCTGAACGTTTGATAGTGTGGTGAGTCCTGTGGATAGAGTGTTATTTGGGTCATTTTTCTAAAATACCCACTTCCATAGGTAGCGGTCATATCTTCTCATAGAACAAGTGAGTCAGCTGTGTTCATAGGATAATATTAGGGGGTTTCTGGCTCTACACACCACCACTTCAAGGCTTGCCCTCATGCTGGCGGTCAGTGTACCACTGTAAGAAAAATGGGATTCTCAGAGTGCCCTGCCTTGTTAGTCTTTGTCCAAAAGTAAAACCAGAGGCCGGCGGGGATATAAGAGTAAGGTCAGATGCATACACACCTGGAACAAAGAGCCCACACTTTGTTGCAGCCCATATCCCATTAGGAATTGGGGTAACATTAGAGGCTAGGACACTTAAGCTCATCTATTTTACTTTGCTGGAAGACTTTATCATTAGTGATGTTTGTGTCCTAGGACCATTAAAAATGTGCAGCTCCTTTCTTCCTCCCTCCCACCCTCCTTCCCTCCCTCCATTCCTTCCTACGTTCTCCCTTCCTTCCTCCCTTACTTTTAAAAATGTTGCACTGGCAGACATTCTTTTCAGTATAACATTAAACAGAATTTGAATCTGGTCCAAATTCTTATAAACTGGAACCCTAAGGTGGCTGACTTTTGCCTTTGCTTTTCTGCTGATAAGCTTTTCCTTCTTCAGATTGAGTCGGTAGAAACCATGAATTAAACATTTGCTGATCTGATAAGCAAAATATTGAAGTCTTTCCCCTTCAAAGAAAGGAGTCATTTCACTTAAGAATTACCTATAACATTTAAGCCTGGATGGATTAAGTGGAAGTGAACAAATCAAATGTGTGGGTTTTTTTTTTTTTCTGGATCACAAAGGTTTCCTAACAAGTGTGTGTAGCTCTTCAAATGTAAATAAATGTGTACACACAGGTGTGTGCATCTGTGTGGTTGTGATGTTTTCAACAACCCAGTCTTTTTCCCAATATATCAAAGTAACACTGTGCCATTATTTTGAAAGGATATTCAGTTAAAGTCAAGGGTCTTTCACAACAATTTCACATATGTTTACCAACATGGTTGGGCTACCCCCCAAAAGAAAGCTTATGCCAAATTCCAAGGGATTAAAAGAAAGTAGCTCTCACTGTTTATGGTAAAAAATAGGTTATCAGGAAGAATAAATTACATGGGGGAGTTTCTGAAGAATTTATTGACTTTCAGGTAAGGAGGACACATTCATATTCTTTAGCCAAGTAGAACCTACTAGCTCTGGGCTGCACAGGAGCTTGGTGGCACTTTCAGCAGCGTGAGCTTGCCATGCACCATTGAGTGCAGATGATTCTTTAAAACCTCACTGTATTCCCTTCCCTGGAAAGTCCCTAATGCAGGGATGGTAAATAGAATGATCCATTCTTCCACCGTGACAAACCTACCATGGGCTAAGTATTGTTTCAGATTAAATTTTAAAAAGAAGAAATTTCTTGTACCTACAAGGTGCATGGGTGGTTATGAGAAGAAGTGACTAAAGCGGGGAGAGTGGAAAGTAAGAGGTGAACAGAGGGACACATGGTGGCACCAGACAAGGCCGGGTCGGTGCTACCCCAGGACAGGGGCGACTTCAAGAGGTGCCCAGTGAGAAGGCGCTGGTGAGTGCTGGCCACTGCACCTAGCACGGTCTCATCAGAGAGCCCATGGAGTCAGAGCCAAGGGCATGACGCATTCTCTGGTGGTATTCTTGAGCACATGTGGGACCCTCCAGAAGGACTGTGGTTGTCTTCTTGGCATCAGCCCCTGAACAACAACACCATCACAGTGACGTGTTCCCGTGTCTTGGTTTCCATTGCTGTACCCAATGACAATATGACATCTTTGTTGTGTTGTAACATGTCACACTCCTGCGGTGGTGACTAGTTGTGCTCCCATAGCCTCTTCACGTTATCATCCTGGTACTGTCAGAGAAGCTAGCACACGCCCCACCCGATGCCAAATATGGGCCAAGATCCTTTCAGATGTCCCTCCACCTAATACTCTGAACAGTCTTATGAGACAATCGTCAGATGGTAAGAAGTGAGTCTCAAAGATTGAAGTATCTTGTCCAGGGTCATATTCTGGGTAGGACAGCACTGCGGATAGCACCCATGTGAGTGGACTCCAATCCCAGGCTCCCACCTACCAGGGTGTTTCCCTAAGCTACGCCCCTCTGTACTGCAGATGTGGGTCCTGGTCACCTTGAGTGACTCAGGATCAGAGCCTCATGGCTCTGCAGGGTCTCTGCCAACAACACATTTCCAAACTCCGTGGCATAGTGCAGATGGTTCCAAACCCAGCACTGTTCCTATTTTCCTGGTTTACCTGTCAGCACATGGCCCCTTCTCGACCTTATTCTAATAGTTTTTGGTGAAAGGATGGCATAGGCCATCCTTTACAGATGAAAATAATTCACAATTTTCAATAGCATAGCACCTGTGTTCAGCTGAAAGAGAACTTGTGAGAAGTAGCAGAGTTTTGTGTCAGATGTTGTGTAGGGTACACAAGAACAGAAGTGCTTTGCTGAAAACAAAACAAGACGTGATATCCTACTGTTCAACTCGTGTTCACAGAACAGATTTAGGAGTCTGTTTCAGAACATCAGAATCCATGGACAACTCGTGCAGCTGAGCTACTCAATGTCAGCGGCTACATGAGATCTGCAGCTAAGCTTCCTGGTGAATGTCCGAAATGGGTCACTTGGAACCTTGGCGTACTTGCCCGCTGTTCACAGGTGCTAAACTTGCTCAGGTCACTCTCCCCAGGGCCTCTGGCTCAGCATAGTTCAACAGCAATTACAAACTCTCATGAACACATGGTTGTGAGGCTGTCTGAGCGAGCAGAATGAGTGCAGCAAGCACCTCACCCGCTTGAAGTTCCCAGGGCGCCCGGAACAGCAGGAACAGAAGAGGAGCCGTGCTCCTAGTCTGCGCCACTTTCTCTCCAATCATACTGAACATGTTAACAACTTGCTGCACTCACCCCCCCTTTTGTTGCATTTTTTACAGTGTAAATAGCAGTTTTCCCACAGTTTCTCTGGCCATGCCTGCAGGGGTAGCAATTCTGGACTATCATTTTTATTTTGGGGATGCCTCCCTTTGTGGTCATTGTCTTCCTCCCTGGCATTGTGTGATTCTCCTGTGAAACCCTGAAGAGTGGACAGTCCTGCTTTGCGAAGTCAGCCCAGACTAGGGTTCTTCTCCTGACGCTGCCTTCTGCTAATCAGTCATCTTGAACAGAGCACAATCCTCAATGTTCATCAACTGGAGCTCTCCTAGAGGCATGGCAGAGAATGATGAGAATGATGTTTTCGGACAATTTTAGAGAGTTTTGTAAGGAAGCATCTCAGGTAAAGCTGGAGATTGAAAGACCAACAGGTGAGGTTCCCAAATCCTGACTAAGTCCAGGAGTTCAGACTTTATTCCATGGGCAAGCAGTTTCTCAAGTTATTAATGAGATTCAAAATAACAAGTGACTTTTTAAAATGACATTCAAATATATAAGACACATACTTTAACTCATAAATAGTGTGTTTAAGTTCACTAAAATTTTCCAAGGTAGTTCTAAACTTCAGTTGTGGGCAGAGAATATGTTTTGTTCTAATTTTGAACAACAATTCAGGAACTTTTTTGGTTTTTTTTCACACATTTAAATTAGTGAAACGTATTTTGTTTTACATGTTTCCTGCCGGTATTTCAGTTTAATGGCTAACAGATTATCTGCAGTTTATTGACTCAACAAGTATTGAGTGCCTAGGATCAGTGCTTGTGACTCCTTCTAAGGGCTGGGGACAGGCATCTGTTGGAATGAAGTGTGTGCCTTCATGGGGCTTCCATTCTGTGAGAAAGGCATTAATACACAATCAGAGGGGAAGCCAGTGTTGTGCTGAAGGAGATAACCGAGGGTATGGGGCAAGAGAGGGCCTGGGGTAGGCTTATAGAAGAGACGGTCACCAAGAGCTCTCTAAGGGCTCCCTGAACAAGTGACATCTTCATCAACACCCAAACAGAAGAGATCTTCCTTTCCATCCAGGCAAGGGTAACAACATCAGCAAATGCAGGGGCAGGAGGGGCTAGTATACCAGATGACAGAGAGAATGTTTGTTTTGGAAAGATCAGTTGCGGATAAAAGTGGCTCATGTTGAAGTGGGAGAGAGCTCAGGGGCGAAATCAAGCTGAGCCCTGTGGGCTCAAGGGGGGTGTTCACATCTTACTGTAATCGCAGCAGGAAGCCATTGGCCAAAACCAGGTCCTTTCATCGACAGCTGGAGTCTCTTCAGCTTATTAAAAATATTGTTAAGATACACAAGACCATGCGACCTTATGATGTTTTATAGACCTTCAGCTAATGGAGCTTTTTTGCCTACATAGAGGGTGGTTTCTAGACTTTGAAATATCCTTATTAGTACCTTGACTTAGGAGAAACATCAGAATTCCTTGGGGGAACAATCATATTTTAAGCACGACTCCTTGCCTGACAAATATAACATCAATGGTCAGCTTTTTAAAAAAAATTACATCTAGTGCTGGAATATATATTGTCCCCCTCCTGGGGGGCGTAGATCTTCTTGAATGGGGCATCTGTACCAATTCCAAATGCCTCTGGGCAGCTGGGCTGTGACGAAAGGTCCTGGCTGAGTGGGGTCTACGTAAGCCCTGCCACTGGCTTGCTGTGTCTTTCTTGGGCAGATCGTGTCATGTCTCTGGCATGTGATGCCGTCATTTGTACAGTGGAGCTAAGCTCTGGTTCGTGGATTTACTGCAATCTGATAAATCAGGAAATGATTGGTAAGCTGTTAAGTGGCGTACAAATCCAACGTCTCATCTCCAGATATCCTGGACCATTCATATTGTCAACAAGTACTTGGCATATGATTAAGGGATTGAAATGGAAATTATTAAATTAGAATTCAATATGTCCCCACTACTGTAGCTGTGAACAGCTCTGCAGAATGACTCTAGAGTTTATGCATGTTCACACTCTGTGAGCTCTCCTGGTTCTTTCAGAACTCATCTGGAAGAGAATTACTCCAGGATTCCTCACCTGGTGGATCTCTTGCTTCTCTCTCCCAGTATAGCCCCTTACGCATCTCAAGTGTTTATGGTATTGTCATAGAATATAACTTAAATAGTATTTTTCAACTTTGACCAAATTGAATGGGCCCAAATTAACAGGAGGCTTCTAACAAATGATATTATATACAAATCGTGTTGTGTTTAGGTGGCAAGTGGTGATTCCGTTCTTGCTTATTCGTTGCCACCAGAGGTACAAGTTTTTCTATAGAAGATCTGCGATTTTTTTTGTTCACCCTTTACCAGGTATTCCTGATGCAAAGCTTTCAAAAATTCTTAAAGTTGGTAAGGAAGTTCCCCTCCACAGGGTCTCATGCGTATGAATTCCGTCAGCCCAAATCCTGACCCTGGTGACATTGGCCTTCTTTAATATTTTGTAGCTGTGTTTTCCTTCCCTATGAAAATCGTGTGTTGTAGTTGAGCTTTCAGTCGGTTCTCCCCTGAGGTGTGAGGAATGCACATCACATTAATGTTCTCCTCTCTTGACTCTGTGAGGTTTCTGTCTGTGACAGAACCTTGACTTTTATGGGGTAGAAGAATGGAGAATGAACCAGACAGGAGTGGGAGGGGAAGTGACTTGAGTTCTGGCCCCTGTGTCCAGGGCCAGATGTGGCCAGCCCCAGCAGATGTGCAGTGACCTGCCTTCTCCACCTGTGAAATCACCTGACCCGTGAGAGCCGCTGTGGGGCTGGAAGATGGCCACGTCTTTTTTTTTCTTCCCAAATCATTTTACTGCTTGTCAAACCTGAAATTCAAGTTTTTCACATCATACTTCCCAAATAGAGGAGGGTATTTAAGAACCAGTGAGGTTAGAAAAATTTTTTTTTTTTTTTAAGATTTTATTTATTTGACAGAGAGAAACACAGCCAGAGAGGGAACACAAGCAGGGGGACTGAGAGAGGGAGAAGCAGGCTTCCCGCCGAGCAGGGAGCCCAATGTGGGACTTGATCCCAGGTCTCCAGGATCATGACCTGAGCTGAAGGCAGTCACTTAACCAACTGAGCCACCCAGGTGCCCCTAGAAAACTCTTTACATAAAAGGGGATATTGGAAAAAAAATACCTGGAAAATCAGCCTGAATTTTCTCCTTACACTGTGCAAAGGCTCTGCTTCATTCCCATCTTGCTCGGTCATTGGTTGTCCCCTCTAGGAAGCCCTCCCTCCCTGCCCTGGCTGCCAGTACCCTACCAATCTTTATCCCACCACTCTGCCTTTTTGCAGAGTGATCACTACCCAGTGAGCTATGCCCCATCTCTGAGTGTATTTATTTATCTTCCTGAGAAGGGAAGCTTCCTAAAAGTGGAGATCTGCTGGCTTAGAGCACCATGGTGTCCCTAGCACCCAGAAGAGTGGTTGGATGGAGTTCTGTCAGCTCATGACGGCCAGAAGAGGGACTCACTTCATCGCCCCCTCTTTGTGAAAGGATGTTGCCAATACATTGCTCAGAGGCAGAGTGGGAAAAAGAAGGGCCCTGCCTTCCTGGACAAGATGTGAACCCTCTAAGGTGTTTTCTGGTCTGAAAGTGAGGCTGACAATATTGCAGAAGACTTCTACTAATGAGAAAACATCCAAAGCCTCATATGTAAAAAGAAAGACTCTGGATTTAGCTTCTTGTAGCTTTTCAGTATTTTTGACTTTGGGACATGTTCTGCAAAGTAATATTAAGTGATACTATTACTGTTGTTACTAGTAATGGGCTGTAACCCCCCTACCCCTTGCCCCACCTTATATCCATGAGAAATTTCAAGTCCAGGAGTTTAATTAACTCCTTAGTGTTCGCAAAGGTTACGAAGAGTGAGGGCTAGTATTTGACCCAGAGTGCAAGGCAAGCAAAGCCTCTCTGAATGGTGGATGTGTCTGCACCTGGGTGAAAAAAGTGAATGTAATGGTAGAGCACCAAATAGGGGATGTTAGAAACTCACATTTTTCACACTGACTTTTTTCCCCATATATGAATATTCTCTATTTACATACTTCTAAGTAAGCTATAGATTCAGTAAATGAATCTAGGCTTTTGGCTGTAGGCTTTGGGTATGAATATTGATTCGTCTTGGGTCTATTTCTTAGGTACACTGAAGTTTCATTTCAAGCATGTGGGCTCCCTAATGAGTTGGCGGAAACCACCTGTCGGCCTCTATTAATTCAATTCTGGGGAAGAGAACTTAGATGATGAGATTTCTTTTTTTGCCTCCTTAAAAAGAAACTGGCCATTGGAGGGAAAGGGGTTAATTTATAATAGTGGTTAAAGGAAAAGCCAATTCATTTGTATGGAATTTTTGGCTGTATTATCCAGACATCAGTCACGAAAGGATGAACGAATACAATGTATCTATTATTTTTTAAATAGTTTGTATTCAGAAATTTAGTGATGAAAATGGTTTCGTTGTGATTTAGGTGCTAGATTGTGAGCTCTGTACTTCATCATTTCTACACATTTGATGTCATACTAGGTCCTGTAGATGATTCAAACCTTACAAGCTTATTTTTTCTCACTTTCCTATATGTAATACCTTCTATCTCAAAAAGATGGCAATTCCTTTCTGTTTATTTTTTCTTTTCATTCTGTTTAGCGAGGAAGCATGAATAAAACATTAATCCAAAGTTTATAAATCGTATTTTGGAGGCAAGAGCTGCGGGCTCTGTTGCTGTTTCTTCATTGATTATTTCTCTGGAAAAAGTGACTTGTTGATAGATTGCAATTCTATTGTGAATAATTGTGACTTTCATGGTCTTTGAGAAACAATGCAGAGGAGTAGAAAGGCACTTAGAGCTGTGATGGGTCACATGGTATCACTTGCCCGGGTCTTCTTTTTCCGACACGAATGCAGGCCTGAGTTCCTAATTAGTAAGATGGAAAATTTGCCTCTTGAAAATACAACTACAACAGAATCATAATTGCAATTTCTTTTTCTTCACATCAATGGCTTCACTTTCTTTTCTATGAGAATGAAGATCTTCTTCCTTTCTCCTCAGAGTAATTTCCTTTGTTCTTATTCAGTTATTTTCCTTGTTAAACATTTTCCCATATGTGGAATAGCACCACTGAATAGTACACCCAGAAAAAGAAAATCCTTTTCTTTTCTTTGGCCTAAGTCATGGGAGAGTGAAAGATTAGAATATTTATGAATGTTTCATACTGTAATTATATATATTATTATCATTATTTATTACTTGGCTAATCAATCATTTTTATCAATCATTTTTAATGAATCTGTCATAAAACAAAAATAAAGCTTCAGCCTTTGTGACTTCAACTAGGAGAATCCATTGCTTTAAAAATGATAATTTCAATACAATTTCCCCCAACATCACTAGCTGAAACTTATGGCACCCATTCATGCTTATAAAATCTTTTACTATGCTGGCCCCCGTTTGAGATTAATTATAGGCATATCCTCCTATTTACTTAATTTTTATTTAGATTATATATTTTTAAAGATTTTATTTATTTATTTGTCAGAGAGACAGAGAGCACATAAGCAGGGAGAGGGACATGGGCAGAGGGAGAAGAAGACTCCCCGCTGAGCAGGGAGTCCAACGCAGGCTGTCGTAAGACCCTGAGATCATAACCTGAGCAGAAGGCAGACGTTTCACTGACTGAACCACCCAGGTGCCCTGGATATCCTCCTAATTAAACATTAAGAATGTTTAATTAAAAAAATAGTTTGTGACTATTAAAAATAGTCACAAAGTATTTTTTCCTGAGCATATGAGTGCATGAGGTTATGCGATGTGGTTGAAAGTGGGTTCTGAGGTCTGATGGACCCCGCCTCTTCCTGGAGGAGCCGAGGGCCCCGCCAGGGTCCCTGAGTAGAAACCCCAGATCCGTGGCTCAGCCATGACATGAGCCCGCCCCTGACAGCCCCAGACCATGTCACTTTCTCTCCTGGTAGGAAGACAGGCAAAGGCTTTCATCAGTGTTCCCTGGCACTGCATTCTGAGCACAAGTCTGCATTTTAGGTTCTTGGAACAGTTTTGCAAAATCTCTGTGATACCTGGAACCAAATGCATCCCAGGCATGTGGAAACGGAGCCGTATGAAGTCATAACCCTGTGGACAGCACTGTGGCAGGAGTGGCTCTTTGTACTCAAGAATCTAGTGATTGACTGTTGGCAGGGATTAACACCGAGGATCTCTGAGCGTGGGGGCTTTTCATTGCCAAATCCATGGAGACAGCTGAAATTTCATGGGAAAGTGACAAGGATTTCCTAAACAAAATGCAAATAGATGTTTAACTTTCAACTCAGTCTCTTGCCCCAAGGCTTTGCAAGTGTGTGGAAAGAAACCCTCATTTGTAAATGAGAAAGTGTTGCTTTTTACAGCATATTCCAACGTGAACAGACTATAGTGGAAATTGTGGCATCCTTAAAAATTTGTTTTAGTTATTATGTAGCTGATGGTTCTTTTAATACAATTTCAACAATAGATATCTACGAAGTAGATATCTCTACGAAGTAGAGATAATGCTGTGTTTGCTTTATTAAAATCTGGAAAGGAAGAACTTACCAAATTTAATCTTTTGTGATAAAGACCTTGCATTCTCTTCTAGAATACATCCAGGTATGAACTATACATCATCTTTTTCCTTTAATTAACTGATACTAAAAAAATATTGTTTAAAACTTAATAAACAGAGAAAAGATTTTCTGACATGAGTATGTGTTATAATGAACCTATAAATGTGAGTGCATTAAAAAATCAGTGTGTAGACTAGTATTTATGTTGGTAAAAATATGTAGTTATATGAGTTATAGCCCAGATTTTGTCATAAGAATCATAAGCTTTAGGCCCGGCCACGGCCCTAGCTTTCTGGTCAGAAAAAAAAGCAAAAACGGGTAATCAGAAGTTCTGTGATTTCAAGGTAATTTACAGTCAAAAGTCTGCAGTCTCTGGTTCTTTGCCTCCGCCCCTCCCGGGGGTCAGGGTTATCCAGGTGTTCCTGTTACTAATTTGCTTGCAAAGCTATCATTCTCCTTTGTGTGTGTGTTGATAGTAATTGGTGTATTTTTTAAGTAAAACAATTTATTAGATTTATTTTCAATTTTTGGACAAGATTGCATTCTCTGTGAACTCTCTGAATCACTTACGTGGTCTTTTTAGTTTTTGTGTCAAGGAATTAGTGCCTGCTGTTTTTTCTAGATCCACATCACGTGGCTACTGCCCCAGATGTCATCCTTGCTGCCCTTTGGGGTCTAGCCTTTCTTTGTGGTTCAACTGTATGCTGGAACCACAAGCATACAGTTGAACCACTGTATGGTGGAATATGGGGCCTTAGCACAGAAACCTGCTTTGGAAACAAACTGAGGGTTACATAGATATTGAGGAAACAGTGCCCCTTCCTGCAGTGGTTCATGGATTTCTGCCCACTGTTTCGTCCACCCTCCTCCTGCCTTCTTGCAGATATTTGCCTCTGTGCTGCCAGAAGCATCTCACTCCCTCAATGGCTCTCTGTCGTCGGCATCGCCTGGCAGCGGATCGGAAATGCAGAGTCTCAGGCCCTGCCCCAGAGCACCTGAATCAGGATGTACATGTTAGGAAATCCTTCGTGTTAGTGAATCCTCCGATTCTTACACACTCTGGAACAATCCAACACGACCCTCTCATTTATTTGGTCTTCACTAATGGGAGGTTCAACGGGTTATTCTCACTGTAGCACTAAACGGGGGAAAAGAAACACTCTCCAAAATCATCTGTGTTTCTTGTTGTTCCATTGATACACTGGTAAAAAGAAAACAACAACACAAGCCTGTAGATGCGTTAATACTTAGTGTTTTTTTAAACTAAGTCTTTTTCTAAAATAAGTCTTTTAATATAAGGTCTTCTTTAAGCATTTTAGAAAAATCATTTAATAGACTTTCCTCATGGAGTGAGGCGTCTGCTAAGCCCCATCTCTCTGATGCTTTCTGTGTTCTTCTCTCTGCATCACCAGAATCACCAAGAGAATTTGACAATTCCAACTTTACAGTTCCCAAATCCAGACCTTGCTTTGGACCACATAGCCCCAGGCACTGGTATTGGGGATACCTTTTGCAGGGGGTCTCTGGTGGTCAGCCCTATTTTGAGCCTACCGACCTGACTTTGCAAAGCCTCTCTTTCTTCTTTGAGTAACGAGTGTGCAGTGAGCAGCAGTTATAGTGATAAGCACATGAGCCCTTCACAGACGTCCCATGCTTCTTCCACCAGCTCCGGGGCCCTTTGTTTTTCCTCATTCTGCAACTCTTGCCGAGTTCTTAACTCCCGGCTCGACCCAGCGCCTCCCTACCCCACCGACGACACATGGAGACAGCAGTTGATTTCAGTCCTTGTCATAAAATTCCAGCTTTGTGCCTTGAGCTAATTCAAATAGTATTTCAACTGCCTGCAGGTGAATTTGCAAAATATATGTAATTCATTTATTCCCAGGCCCTGACCCAGTGATCTCTCCCACCAGGTAACTCATACCCAGGGCTTGAAGCTAGATCCATGGGGCCTCAGTTGAGCTTTGCCAAAATCCCTGCATAGCATCAAGGAAAGCAGCCAACAGAAGGCTCATGGGAGGAATATCACATTTCCTGTGCTCCTTTTCTTACAAATTTCTCCATGACACAGAATGGCAGTGGAGATCAAGTTACGGGTTTTCCTCTAAGTGATACAGAATTATTTTTCCCTTATAGTTTTCTTGAGGCAGAATTCTATCCACACCAGCAATTTTGCCTCCTTCCTTAATGCATAGTAATCATGCCCTTCAAAACACAGAAGAACCCTTTCATCACTGAATTTTACTTCTTTTGATCTTTTACTATCTGTTTTTTTTTTTTCCTTCCCACCAAGCTCAGAGTGATGCCTGATGGTCAAACTCTAAGATGCTTGGAACTTTGAACAATCACTTTGAACATGAATCCATAAACTCAGTGAACTGACCTTGCCAATGAGCCCCACTGTGGATCCCAGGCCACCTGGTGTCTAGGCATCTTCAAGAATGGAATGGAAATGGGACTGTGAGCTCATGAGAACATTGGGGATTTTTTTCCCTCAAGTTGGTGATTTTCCTTCTTCAATCGGCTGATTTTCTTCCCTATAAAAGAACGCTTTCTTTCATCACTGACCATGTTAATAGGCTACACAACAACACACTGAGAAAACCAAGTCAGCCAACACTTCTGAGATGTAACTCCATCATCCGTAACACCATGTGACACACACAACCAGAATGTTCTATGTTCTGCCTTCCAGGCCCTATAGGAGAACTCATTCATTCTGCAGGTGCAAGAACCCAGTTCTTCAATATACTTCTGAGACTGGTTTTTATAATGGTTTCACTGAAAGTTTTGGAAAGACTGTAGGATTTCCTTTGGAGTCAGTTGGCCCACCAAGAGGATATTCGCATTGTTGTGGTTTGTGTTGTTTCTTCCCCAGGATAGTCTGTCCCAAGTATTACATTGCTTTCCTGTTGCTTCACGATCAGTGTGCAGTCTATATGCAGGTTATACCTTTGCCTACTCATGGCCAGTCTCTGTCTGTTCTTGCTGGCGTGCCATCTGGCCCAGGGTGCGGGGCTTCTCACTTATGCTTCCTTCTGAATCCATAGTACTTTGTTCCAAATGCTGGCACTTTGTTTCTAGTTAGGCAATGTTTAGGACACCATCTCAACCTCTAGTCAGTGTTTATGAGTAAGGCCATGTGTTACCTAGCCAGTTTTATTTTCCCTGGATCTTATTTTATGTGTCTGAAGTACGTACAGAATCCCAGTGATTGGAAATCCTTAAAATACTTATTCTGCATGTTCATATCTATTCCTCCAAATGGCTGTGTCTCTTCCTCTGCTTACTGTGCCTTTTAAAGACACTCTGAGAATTGTCACCAAGGCTATATATCTACCACATACATGTTTATGATATATAACCTGGCAATGTTTTCTCTTGGCTCCTTCTTGTTGGGGACTTCTCTTGCTTTCTGAATCTAGAATGTATAAGAATATATGTGGGGTTTTTTTGTGTGTTTTTCCCCCCATTTTGTCACTAAAAGAAAACAGAATACCTACCAACTGGAAGTCAAAGTGACGACATTTGTTATAGGTGCATATTGGTATGCACCTTTCATGTTTGCATTCTCATTACTTAAACACAATTGTGCCTGCTGATTCTGTTCTTCTTGCTGGTGTCCAACATAAATATTTGGATTCGGGCATGGAGTCATCCCTGGGATAGATGCATCAGAACGGACTTATAAATGAATCACTTTGTGGGGGTTTTGTTATATACAGTCCCAGGACTCTATGGCCAATCCAAGGAGGTCTTAATTGGGTACAATTAAAAGCTGGACTTAGGACCAGAATCCTAAGCCACAGAATGACATTGATCTAAGATAATTACCTGTGCCTCAGCCACAGTTCTCTATGATTTGCTCCTCTCATTAGCATATGGGATCAGGGAATTAAAAATAAGATGTAGATGGAATAAATTACATTTTACAGTTTCCTTAGTGAACATTATGAGAGCTGGAAGTGAAAATATATTTGACTGAGTTACTTGTTTATATATTTTTAAAGACTTAGAATAAATGAATTCTAATATAGAGATGTCACTGTGTATAAGAATGCAACTGATTTCTATGTATTGATTTTGTATCCTGCCACATTACTGAATTGTATGAGTTCTAGTAGTTTGGGGTGGAATCTTTTGGGTTTTCCATATAAAATATCATGTCATCTGTGAAGAGAGAGAGTTTGACCTCCTCTTTGCCAATTTGAATACCTTTTATTTCTTTTTGTTTTCTGATTGCTGTTGCTAGGACTTCTAATACTATGTTGAACAATAGTGGTAAGAGTGGGCATCCTTGTCTTGTTCCTGATCTAAATGGGAAGGCTGTCAGCTTTTCCCCATTGAGAATGATATTCGCTGTGGGTTTTTCATAGATAAATTTTATGAAGTTGGGGAATGTTCCCTCTACTGCTATACTTTGAAGGGCTTTAATTAAGAACTGATGCTGTATTTTGTCAAATGCTTTTTCTGCATCAATTGAGAGGACCATGTGGTTCTTCTCTCTTCTCTTATTGATTTGTTCTGATGGTGGGTATTGAGGGCATGTATTGTATGGAGCACTGGGTGTGGTGCATAAATAAGGAATCTTAGACCACTGAGAAAATAAAATCAATTATAAATAAAAAAGATGTCATTGTTAAGCTTTAAAAGACAGTAAGACTAAATTCATATTAGCTATAAGTTACCAGCTTTAATGACTCTTCATCTGTTTCCAGGAGAGACCAGTGTTTTAAGATTCAGAATACCAGTGTATTCTGGAAGATGTAGGTACACCTGGGCCCACCTAACACTGGGAAAATATCCTGTGCTGGGCTGACAAAACTGGAAGGTCACAGTTTTTCAAGAGTGAAGGAAAACTTCAATCCTGACCTTACATTTCCTCCCTGTTTCTCTCCCCATACCAGCTCTCCTACCATCACCCCTGGGAGAAAATGTGAAAAGTGCAGCTGTGTTAGGATTATGAGTTCTGAAATGAAACTAACCTGAGTTTGGAAACTGGCTTCTTCACTAACTAGCTGAGTGAGTGGGGATGTGTTCCCTGATGTCCCCAACCCCTGTGTCATCACCTATAAAACAGGTTTGACTGCTGCTAAATATTTAAAAAGGTGTGAAAAGGTGGTAAGTGAACATTTCTGGCTCAGCCTTAAGAAGAAAACTTTATTTCCTTCCACTCCAGGGCACTTGCTGAATTTCAAGAGAGGACCACAATGCTATCTTCTCCTTAATGTTACCTTCTCCTCTGAAGTATTTGCTGATGACTGAACAGGACCTGGTTGACCCCTAGTCTCCTTCTTCATCCCTATTTATTATTTTGTCCCTATTTATTACTTCATCCCTATTTATTACTTTATCCCTATTTATTACTTGTGCCTTGTTGAAATACTTTTATCTATTATTAGTCTCTTTAAAAACATAACTTTTGTTTTTAAACTTTTGTTTCTATTTGTTCAGTTTCTTATTTTGTATCTTATATCTTCCTTCTAATGTCTTTGAGTTTCCCTTATTTTTCTAGCTTAAAGAATTGAATATTCAGCTAATCTGTTTCCAATCTTTCAGTCTTTTAAAAAGAAAGGCATTTAAAATCATACATTTATCCAATGAACACTATAACTGCACTTCACAAGAATTTTAAAAAATATGTTTTTAGTAGACCACTTAAGCTCTTTTATATTTCCTTGAATTCCTGTTTTCCATTTATCGTTCTTTGTCAGTGATTCTTTGCTTGCCTTCCTGCACTCCCTGCTGCTGCTAGGTTGCCAATATTCTCCCTATTTGTCCTACTGGTGTGAAGGTTGCAAATCCATGTCTAGTATTGACCTTGACATCAATACTTCAGGTACAAAGCTTGCAGTCGATGAATGGATCTTTCTCCTGAACTTGACTTTCTTCATTCTAATCTCGTTCTCCTACTTTTCACATTGTTTTGTCTAGAGTTTTAATTCCTCCTTCTTTTTAACACACTCATTTGTCTTTTTAAAAGTGAACTCTTATTTAAATTTGCCCATTTGTCCATGGAGTCCTTTATTAATCATTGCTTCTGGTGGGTGGTCTGAATAGCTGAGGTCTGGGATGGTGTGTGGTGTAGCCAGCTGGGGCAGAGGCTTGACCAGTCAGGGCAGGCGTGGCTGAGTAGGCTGGGCACAGTAGCAGAAAACCCACTGGTTACTGCAGGCCTCATTTCCTTCCTGGTGAGGTATAATATTCAACAGTTTCCTCAGTGACAATCTCAAGTGATTTTTATGTCTCAACGATTTTTGTTTTGCTTCATTTGGGACTGATAATATAGCTGGGTATAGAATTCTATATTGACATCCACTTTTCCTCAGAATTTTTGTGATATCTTCTCATGATCTTCTTAGGTATTCTATTGTTGATAAGCAGTCTGTTATCAACGTCTCTGTCCTTACTTTGCTAGTAATATTTTCCTGATGGGATTTATGAAAATTTCTGAAAAATTGCTCTTTCATATCCTTTTCTGTGTTACAGTGGGGTTTCTGTCTTTTTATTTTTGGTTTTCAGGAGTTCTATGTATATTGTATATTAGGTTTCATTGACTTTAGACATTGAAAATATTTTCTCCCATTCTATCACTATTTTAACTTTGTGGTCCCCTGTATTCAACAGAAACCCACACTTTTTTTTTAGTTTATGTTTTGAGTTGTAATTTGTATACAATCAAATGTACTAACGACAATTTTCAATTTAATGTGTTGTGTCATTTGAATACACTTATATTAACACCATCCAAGCAAAACAAGACGTAGAACATTTCAACTAAGTGTCATCATGGAAACCTTGCTTGTGCCCATTACCAGTCTTGTCTCCAAATGCAACCCCTCTTTCATTTCTGTCAACAACGTGGTTTTACCTATTCTTGGACTTTATGTAAATAGAATCAAGCTCTATGCAGTTTTTGACACTAGGTTTCTTTTTCTGAGCATAATAATTATAAAATTCACACATATTATTGCCAGTTTCAGAAGTTCATTCTTTTATTAAAACATTTTTTTTCATTCTCCTGTTACTAGACATTTGGGCTATTTCTAGTATTTGACTAATATGAGAAAGACTGGTTGAAAATTTTTGTAGAAATCTTTTTGTGAACATATATAGTTGAAGTGGAAATGCATGTTTTTCACTTTATAAGAAACTTCAAAGAGGTACCATTTAAACTCCTGCCACAAATGTATGATAGTTCTCATTGTTTTACATTTTCCCCAACTTTCAGTATGTCACTATAATTTAATCATTTCAATGTATAGGAAATAATATTTTATTATGGTTTTAGTTAGCATTTACCTGATCATTTAATTATACTGTTTCATGTGCTCATTTGCCATCATATATCTTTTGTGAAGTGACTATTCAAGTTTTTGTCCAATTTTAATTGGGTTATTTGTTTTCTTATAATTGCATCATAAGATTTCTTCATATATTTAGGATATGAATCATTTGTGTGGTAGAATATTTTGTTAGTTGTAGCATATACATTTTATCGATGGTGCTTTTCAATTAACAAATTAAGAAAGCATTGATAAATTCTAATTCATAATAAATTGTAATAAAATCTAATTCATAATTTTTATAGTTACTGCCTAAAAAAGTATTTTCTTATTTCAAGGTTGTAAAGATAGTCTCCGAGCTTTTTAAAAAAATAAATGGTTACTTATGTTTCTTTTATAAATGTTTCTTTTATAAATGTTTATAGCATTTTTTATGTTCATAAATGTGTGGTTCCTGCTTTTACATTTAAATCTGAAAATTCCTCTTCGATTATTTTTTACATAGAGTGAGGTAGGTCTCTTGGATCATTTTTCCCACCTATCTTACTGTTACAACAATATTTGTGAAAAAAATCTTTCTTCTCACCCCCACACTCACTTAATTGACTTTGCACCTTGGTTTAAAAAATTAATTAGTCATATAGGTGAATGTATCTTTAGTCTGTTCCACTGATCTCTGTCCATATTTATGCCAGGTCTGCACTGTTTTAATTATATATGGTTAGTCTAAAAATCAAACCATGTAATTTTATTTTGGAGGTGGCTTTATCTATCCTGTCTTTATTACCAAAGCTTCATTGCAATTTTAAAAATCAGGTACTCTAAGTGATTTTTTTGAGATTATTTTGGCTTTTAAAATTTTATTTTCTTATTGTATTGCACTAGTTAAGATTTCTAGTACATTGTCAATGTTGATTAAAAGTGAGTAAAAGTGATAAAGGACAGATTCCTTTGCATTACTTCCAATCCTAAGGGTTGATAGCATTCAATATTATGTCAGCATTAGATACAAGGTTCTTTGTATATGTTCTATAGATACCTTTTATCAGATTGTGGAAGTTCTTTTCTATTCTTGGTTTTCTGAGGCTTTTCTCATGAATAATGTTAAATTTTGTCCTATGATTTTTCTGTATATACTGAGATATTGATATGAAATTTTTCTTTATTCTGTTGTAATGAATTATTTTTATTTGTTTTTAAGACTTAAACCAATTTTGTATTTCTAAGATAAACTCTTCTTGGTCAAAATGTATTATACTTTTTTATGTTTTACCATTTAATTGCTAATATTTTAATGATTTTTTTTGGATATATGTTCATGATGGATTTTTCTTATTTTTTATCTTATACTGTCTTCATTATGTTTCAATGCCAGGATTATGCAGTCCCAAAAAATTGTTTGGGAAATGTTCCATCTTCCTCTATTGTCTAAAAGAAATTTGTGAAGGGTTGATATCATTCCTTCCTTAAAAGTTGATATAATACCTGAAGATTTTTTTTCTTTGAGTTTTTATTTTATGGGAAGACTTCTTTTTTTTTAAAGATTTTATTTATTTGACAGAGAGAAATACAGTGAGAGAGGGAACACAAGCAGGGGTAGTGAGAGAGGGAGAATATGGGAAGACTTCTGATTGCAAATTCCATTTCTTTAGCAGGAATTGAACTACTTAGATGGTTTTTGATTCTTGTATCAGTTATGGTATGTTTCTCAAGGTACTTCTCCACTCATGGAAGTGTAGAATTTATTGGCATAAGTTGTTTATAGTATCTTTGTATTATCTTTTAAATACCTGTAGGAAATCGAGAGATGTTTATCTCTTTTATTCCTAATATGGATAATTTATGATTTTTTTCTGTTTTTCCTTGAACAGTTTTGCTAGAGTTATAAAAGTTTTATTAATCTTTTCAGAAAACCAACTTTGTACATTGTTGATTTTTATATCCTTTTTTGTTTTCATTTTATTAATTTCTACCCTATTATTTTTATTATTCTCTTACCTCTGCTTTAGTTTAATTTATTCTTTTTGTTGCTTGTTAAGCTAGAAACCTATACTTTTTCTTTATAACATGTTTTTCCTATTTGAATGGGTGATTAAAGCTGTATATCTCTCTCTAAGCACTACTTTCATTGCATTCCATAGGTTTTGATATGTTATATTCATTAGCATTCACTTTAAAATATTACCTATTTTTCTCTCTGGTTTTTCTCTAAGTCATTGCCCATTTAGAGCTATGTTGTTTAGCTTCCAAATATTTGAGTATTTTTTTTAAAGATTTTATTCATTTATTTGACAGAGAGATAGATCACAAGTAGGCAGAGAGGCAGGCAGAGAAAGAGGAGGAAGCAGGTTCCCCACTGAGCAGAGAGACAGATGTGGGCCTCTATCCCAGGACCCTGAGATCATGACCTGAGCCGAAGGCAGAGACTTTAACCCACTGAGACATCCAGGCACCCTATTTGAGTCTTTTTAAAGCTATCTTCTTCTTATTGATTTTAATTTTAGTGCTTTGTTGTCAGAGAACATACGTATTGTGAATTATTATAAATTTGAGGGTTTTTTAAAAAAGAAAATGTTTAATAAAAACAAGAATATGATTTATCTTGGCAAATATTTCATGTGCTTTTGGCAAGAATCTATATTATATAGTTGTTATATGGAATGTTAATTATGTTAAATTGGTTGAAAGTATTACTAAAATCTATATTTTTAAAAATTTTTGGTCTACTTGTTTCATCAGTCATAAGAAGAGCCATAATTTCTCCACTATGAATGTAAGCTTAAAAAGTAGTTCTTCTCTTAGTTCTGTCAATTATTGCATCATATGTTTTGAATATTTTTGTTAGGTGCAGACAAATTTAGGGTTGTTGTTTATTCTTGACAGAGTGACTCTTAACATTAAGAAATATTTCTTTTTATCTCTGGTGTTACAATTTTCTTGAATCATTCTATGTCTGATATAACCATAGCCATCTAGATTTATGACACATAGTGATTTTGTAGTAGGTTGTTTTCAACATTTTATTTTCAACCATTTATTTTGTATGTGTGTGTTCTAAGTATGTTTCTTTTAAGAGGCGTACATTTAGATTGACTTTTTAAATCTAATCTTTAAGTGGTGTTTAGTCCATTTATATTTAATGTAATTATCAACTCAATTGTGTTTAAGTCTTTCATCTTGATATATGTTTCTCTTTCATATTTGATGTCTTATTTTGAATGATCAAGAAGTTATTTAACTCTTAAATTTTTTGGGTTGTTGTTTTAGAGTGGTTGATCAAAATTTATTTTTTTCTACTGAAGACATCAGAAAAAGTTTCAATTTATAATTAAATTAGTATAATTTCAAGTGAGTGGTTAGGGCAGTGATCAGATTTGACACAACTTCTGTCAAGTTTTTTTCATAAATGAGCCATCAGATTTCAGGGCATTTCAAGATTTCCTTGTACAACTAATTTTAAATACTCAGTTTTTCGCTGATGTCCTTGTACTGACAAAAGTTTTGTGCTATGTTTGTAGATATCATTATTTTGTGTCAAATCAGCTAGAAATTTATATATTTTAAATATTTATTATTATGTTATTTGTAGAAGTTTGCAGAAATTACAATACATATCTTTAACTGAGGATCTTCTCATTCAAATTAATATTAAACTCTTCTTAAAAAGTAGGAACCTTATGGTTGTATAATTCCATTCTTCCTCCTTATGTCTGAGCCTTTTTATTCCTATGTGTTCTATAAACTCCAAATGTTACTATTTTTGCTTTGAACAATTGCAGTTAAGTCTATATATTTTATATATATATACACACACATATTGCATACATACAAATGTACACATATTAAAAATAATAAATGAGTCCTTTGTTTTTAACCTATATTGCATTTCCTGTATTTTCATTTTTTCATGTAGACTGGAGATTCTGTCTGGTATCACATCCCTTCACCCTGAGGAAATTCTTTTAGTATTTTTTGTAGCATGGGTTTCCTTGCTGTCAAAATCTCTGAGTTTTCTTATGGCCAAAAATGTCTTTATTTAACTCTCATGTTTGATGCATACTCGGGCTATATATAGAATTCCATATTGGCAGCTTTTTTTTTTTCCTTTTGGCACTTTGAAAATTACATTCCATGGTGAGAAGTTAAACCATCATTCTTTTCAGGCTTCCTCTACAGATGACATGCGATGTTTTTTGGGCTACTTTTAAGAGTTCTGTTTCATTTTCCAATTTGCCTCTGATGTATGAAGTGTGATTTAAAAATTATTTTTAAAAGAATTGTGTTAATGGTTTGCTGGGATTTTTGGATATGTATGCTGATATATTTCATCAATTTAAAAAATACTGAACAGTTGTTTCTGAAAACATTTTTTTCTTTTATATCTCTCTCCTCTTCATCTGGGATTCCAATCATTTATACTGCTTGATGGTATATAACAGGTCTGGATGCTTTGTTTTATTTTATTTTATTTTTTTCACTTTTTATTTTCCTTACGTTTCAGTTTAGATGGTGTCTGTCGGCCCACCTTTGATTTCACTGGTTCTTTCCTCTACTGTATCCAATCTACTAGTAAGCCCATCAGCTGAATACTTCCTCTCTGGTATTATAAAATTTCACTCTAATAGTGCCATTTGATCTTTGTCTTTGCCATTTCCCTCTCCATGCTGAAATTCCTTGTCTGTTCACACTTGTCAACATTTTCCTCTAGATCCTTCATCATAATTACTTTAAAATCCCTGAATGATAATTCAACATTTGGGCCATTGCCACAATTTGCTACTAGGACCTATTTCCTTTTAAATTCAGACCCCATTTTTTTCACTGTGTATCTTGTGATTTTTATTTTACATTAAGCATTGTTTTGGGGTAAGGGATAGTTACCTCCTGAGGAGGAGTTGAAACTGTCAGGCGGATGGTGTGAGGCTGAGCCAGGGCAGCAGTAACTGAGCTGGTCTTGGACTCTGCTGCCGAGCTGGAGTCTTTAGGTGATGTGGATCCCCTAGGGCCTGGGATCTGAGCACCAGCCAGATTCTTCAGATCTCTTCATGCTTTGCAGGGCCAGCCACTAGCTTTCTAAACTATGGGAATTCTCTTTCTGCTTTATAGCCTGCCTGCCAGCTTTTTGAGTTTCTGGAGCTTTCTCTTTGCTCTCTAGACCCATTCCTGGCTTTGTGCATATGAGGACATCTCTTTTTACCTGATAGTACTGCTCTCAGTCTTTACAGAGCCATTTCAGCAGAGCTGGTGTATGCCTTGAGATCTTTGCAGGATTTGTCTCAATCCCCTTTCCCTTCTCCTGGGTTTTGGCATTTATTTTGTTCACTAAATATATTCTTAACTCCTTGCTTTCCTATCATAAACTTCCTTTTGACATTTGTTCATTATTTAATAATAAATATTCTATGTGTTATTTTTACATTTTGAATTTATGATACCTTGCTATGTTGATATATTAAATCCAGATTGGAAAGGGGGACATAAAAAAAGAAGCAAATAAGTGTGCGATGGGTGGATGAGAGAAAAGTTTCATTAACTTTATCTAAAGAGGTCATTTATCATTTATACAGAACTTAAGCTTATGAAAAATATTATACAGCTCTGATGCAAAGTGGGTGTACCAGATGTCTGCCAGAGAAACAGAATCAATAGAATAGATAGATTGGTTGATAAATGATAGATAGATGGATGGATTTCAAGCTATTGGCTCACACAAAAAAATTGGAATTGGAATGAACAAGTAGGCCAAGGGCTGACTAGAAATGCTGGGGAAAGAGCTGAAGTGTTTCACAGTAAGAATTTCCTCTTCTGCAGGGAAACTTCAGTTCTGTTCTTAAGGCCTTTCAACTGATTAGATAATTTCAACTCCGATCATCCAAGGTCATCTCCTTTATTTAAAATCAGTTGATTGCTGATGTTAACCACATCTTCAGAATACCTTCCAACCACTCTCTAGACTAGGCTTTGACTGAACAACTTGGTGCTACTGCCTAGTTATAAGTTGTTGCATAAAAGGACTGTCAGAGTGGTGAAGGGCGTATTGCACAATATGGTACAGCACATGCTAAAAAATAATCTTTAAGGAAGAAAATAAAAATAAGCAAGCAAATGGAAGGGTTCTTAATTCATTCATCATCCCATGGGAGGCAGGCTGTGCCTGGGTATCCTGTACAATGGGTAGGTCTGTGTCCAGTTGAGGGGTCCCTCTGCATCCCCCAATTCTCCTTTGTTATGAACCTGAGACAAATCCTAGTAAACAGAGAGACAAGCATCCCTTCTGCCTTTAGGCATTAGCCGTTCCTGGAGTTGTCTGGGAGAGCCAGTTGCCTAGACACTCAGAGGCCCATGGGAAGGTGCAATCCCTCCTGTCAGGGGAAAATAAGTCTTGTTCAGATGCAGCCCCTTATCTCAGCAGAACAGGGGTTCCTGCTTCCAGTTGGCTTACCATCCAGGCTAGCTTGAGTGAACTCCCAAGGCCACCTTGGATCATTCTGCTCATTGCACCAAGTCTATAGGGTGTACATCTAAATGTTAACAGAAGGCATTTTATTTTTGCAAGATGGCATGATGTGATGATGTGTCATGTTTTTCTACCTTTCTGTATTTAGTAAACTCCTTACAGTATGAATACTTTAGTTTTATAATTAAGTGGAGACGATGATTAGCATTTTGAATGAATAAGGAAATGGATTTATACTACATGAGGAAGAAAAAAGAATTCTTAATATTCTGCTTTTTCTGTAGGTCTCCACCTATAATTATCATAAGCATCTTCTATGAATGCACAGTGCTTTGTGGTAGCAATGGCTCATAGGGATGACAAAGGACATCCTAAACCTTGAGAGGCCCCCCCCCATGTGGGAAATGGGGCAGTTTCTGGATATTAAAAATAATTAATCCAAAATCATTGTCTTTTTTTTCAAGGAGAGCTGTTATCCTAAAAGAACCATATTCTCAAATATCTTGAGGTATTAAATAACTTTAATAAAGTTAACCCTATTAACTTTGCTAATTCGATCTCTTTGTTCTTCTTTTTTTATACAAAACTGTCAAATTGGTGTAAAGTTTAGCTCAGAAATTCTGGCACATGAAGAAGAATTTGGCAGGGGAAGAAGGGGGTGATACACATGCGTTCTGAATCCTTTGCTGAACATTTCAGTCAAAAATAGTTTATGTATGAGATATGGAAAGAGGAATAGATAGAAAAAAATGGTATCCTACATTATGAGGCATACTTGATCAAGTATTATAGTTTGTAGAGAAGAAATTTTCATAGAAAATAACGAAATATCTGAAAGTCTGAATTTTAACATTTTTGAAACTAGTATTTCTGGTAATTTCCCAATCAAATAAACTTAACAAGTAATATTCACTGAGTGCATATGTTGTGACTGACACTGATCTTAGTGTCAGGAATAATAATAAAGCAGTAAACAAAATACACCGACTCTTGGCCAGAACTAATGCACCGGTGAGGAAGGGCAGATGATGGACAGAGTGAACAAATCCATTATAAAGTATTTTTAAAGAGATAATGGAGGGAGATAAAAGTTGGGGAGGTATGAGATTTGGTATAAAATGAAAATTATTTTAAGGGGTTGAAATAAAGATCCTACTTACTACATTCCATGTAATGGATCCTGTTGGTTTCAGGCACTCAATGGCGAATAACTGATGAGAATGGCTCCACTTTCATGGGACTTTAATTTAGTCTCAATGTTCTCATGTCTCCTGAGCTCTGAAGGGGAGACATCTGTGATGTTCCCACCCTTAGTGTTTAGTAGCTTTCAGAGTGAATTATTCTTATTGTTGTTATTTGGAGGGGAAGGGGAAGCAGACAGAGTCCTGACTATGTCCAAGGCACCAAGTCACCTGTTCTCATTTCCATTTCCTGTCTTCACATGGGGACGTGAAGAAGCGAGCTGTCATGCACAAGGGTGTTGCGTTTGATGGTGCTGGAAGATTGGGACACTTGTGTGAAGGACCCAAAACCCGGGCCAACTTATTCCCAGCACAGTAAGCACAGCATCTAGGGCCATAAGGATGTTAAGGAAGGAAATACATATAAATGAGAGTATTTTAACTTCTTTTAAAACCAGTAAAAAAATTGAACATAATCCCCCCAAGATCATATTTGTCTTTATACTGATGCAGTCATAAAATACAATCTTCTAACAATTTTTTATGGAGGAAGGACCCATGAAGGTCCTGATGTGATGTTGTCCACAGCCCCGTGTCTTTCACAGTTCAATGGCCAACAACCCCTCCTTTTGTTTTGTTACTCTTTGGCATTTTCTCCTTCATGCTGAATGGAAGATGCTTATGTGTATGGATTGGGGACATCTTCAACCCATGCCCATGTCTACACCTCCTTGTGTACCACACAAGGATGTCTACAGAGGAGCAATGAGGCCAAAATTATCCCTTGCACAGTACCCAGCACTAGGTAGTTGTGTGACATCTGTCTATTAAATGGGTGAGGGGGTGTCTGAGTGACTCAGTCAGCTGAGAGTCGGACTCTTGGTTTCAGCTCAGGTCATGATCTCAGGATCGTGAGATTGAGCCCCTCATTGGGCTCCACACTCAGAATTGGAGAGTCTGCTTGAAATTCTCTCCCTCTGCCTCTCCCCTCACTCATGCCTACAATCTCCCTGTCAAATAAATAAATATTCAAAAAATTATTAAACAAATAAAAATAAATGGTTGAATAAAAATAGTGAGTGAATGAATGTGCCAATGAATAAATGAATGCATGAATGAATGAATGTGTAAATGGATGGGCAAATGAATAAGTCAATGAATTATTGTATGAATATGTATGTGAGCGAGTGAGTGAAACCTGGGTTGCCAGGTTGGTGGCAATGGTGATGGTATTTCTTTTTTTCCCTAGCTGACTTTTTTCAGAGGAATGTAGTAGCCACTCACGGAATGTTTCGGACAATGCAGTGGTTTTAAAAGCCTTCCATGCCACATGATGCATATTGCCTTGAACTGAAGAAATCATTTGGAACTCAGTTCCAAATAAATTGTCTAATCCTGTGCATGATAAATTCTAATAACTTTTGAGCAGTAAAGAATGGGCACCAAGCTAAATTGCGATGCCCCAAGCCTTGTCAGTCAGTGTACCTAGACAGTCTTAAACTGTTCAGGAGCCATTGAGGGTCAGGGTTTCAGCCATTTCTGTCTTTTAATGGAGAACAGATTACATGGACTTCCCTAGGTTGTGTTATTAAGAGTTCCTTGTATTACTTTTGACCTTCTCCCTTCACTGGGTGTTGGGCTGTGGCACGCTGTCACCATCTCAAAATATCCTCCTGGACAACGTGATCTATGGACTCCAATAGCGTCCCACACTGCTGCTCCACTTCCGAAGCAGGTGGTCATGGCAGGCTTATTAGAAAACCTGGATCCATGACATTCAGAGAAATAATAATGTGAGTGTGGCACAGGATGAAAGCTAAAAGACCCATTCAGCAGGGTAAATAGAACTGGGTTAAAATCTGGACTTTGATGTCAAACACTATGGTTTGAGAACTCACAGTTTAGCTTTATTTAGGTGCCTTATGTGCCTTCCACCCTCCCAACCCCAGCTTCTATTAGCTGGTGTGTAAACTTTATCTAAAAGGACCTTTTTTTTAAAAAAAAAAAGATGTTATTTATTTATTTGAGAGAGAGAGTGGACCAGGGAGGAGGGGCAGAGGGAGAGGGAGAAGCAGACTCCCTGCTGAACACAGATCTGGATGTGGGGCTCGATCCCAGGACCCTGAGATCATGGCCAAAAGAAGATGCTTAACTGAGCCACCCAGGTGCCCCTAAAAGGACACATGTTGCAGGTGTGTACACTGGGGAAGGGAACATGTACATGGGGTGGGGACATGCATGTGCAGAGTTGCTAGGGGTATAGTTTTCCAGTGTAAGGTTGGAGCCTGAGGTTTTGGAAGAAGACCTAAATGTGGATGAAAGAGATTTAGTAGAATATATTTTCCCTTTCTTAAAGTTAAATCTTTCCTTTTTATATAACGTTATGTAACAATGTGAAGGAACCCTGAGCTTCCACATATAAGAAAATCTGGCTGGTGTTTTTGTACATCTTGAAGACCCCAAGGCACTGAGTGCAAACATATAGCTGTGGATGATAATTCAGAAGCCATTTACAAGGTAGGGACAGCAATTGAGCTTTGTGGAAATAAATTCCAATTTAAATCGGGTATGTTCCTTATCCCAGAATGTTCCTTATGTGGGATTTATCTCTTTAACAAGTGTCACAAGGCTTCTCCATGAATACAGTAGCATCTTAGCATTTTTTGGTAGGAATTGTCATCATTATCTACAGGCAGGTGGAAGACCCGTGGTCACCCCCCTGGCCACTGAGAGTTTGTTACTTAGCTTATGAATGGCTTCTTCTCCTTTCTGTGAGAGGAGGACATCCTCTGCCATGTTCTCTCCCCCAGGTTGCACCACCCCTTGTCTCCCTCGTCTTGTGTCTTCATGTCGTAATCTTAACAACATATGACCTTAAGTGTTAACAAAAAGGTGGCAGTTTGGTGTAATTTCCTTTAGGGAAGCAGTGTTCACCTTATTCTCTGCCCCTGCCCACCCCACCTCTGTTTCCCTCCCCTCCAGCTTCCAGATACCTGCTTCTGAGGCATGGGAACCAACTGAATCAATACGGTGCATCTTAATGCCAAGTGATTTCTCACCCTAATGCTGTGTTAAAGTAAGGTTGCATATATTATGCATAAAATGTGGTCTCATGGGGGTGCCTGGGTGGCTCAGTTTGTTAAGCATTTGCCTTAAGCTCAGATCATGATCCCTGGGTCCTGGGATCGAACCCCATGTCTTGGGCTCCCTGTTTACCAGGGTTTCAGCTTCTACATCTGCTTTTGCTCTTCCCCCTGCTTGTGCTCTCTCTTTCTTTCTCCCTCAAATTAATAAATACAATCTTTAAAAATAAAACAAAATGGGGTCTCATGCATTAAGTCAAGACACAAAACTTCAAGAAATTTGGTACCCATGACAGGACACCAGAGACTCTGTCTCTGGCAGTTTCTGTCACTGTCTCGGAGCTGCTTGAGTTTATCATGGTGCTTCAGACTCCTTATGCCTCTCTCTTCTCTTCCAGCCAAAGCCAGCTCTCTACATTTCTCTCCTATCAGGGCTTCTACCAAGGCAGACCTCTGTCTGGCTGCCTGCCTTTCAGCTTCTGCCCAATCCATGTCTGCTGGTAGCCTTTGTTCGCTACACATTCAGCCTCCCCAGGACAGAGGGTCTGCTATTCAACATGCCACATAGCACACACCCCTCCTCACTGACCTGTCTCAGGTCTGAACAGCTGTGGCCAAGGAGGTAGGTGTATAGTGCAAGGCCAAACCTTCCTGAAGGAAACATGGGGGTTCTGGGGAGATCAGGGGCCAGGGAGCTCTAGGCTTCACCACATAGTCTGACCACCATTACTTTGGATTCCATTCAGTTCCCTCCCAGAGATTTTTACTTTCACTGTGTTATGTACCATTTTTAGCATAATCTCTATTTCCACCTGCCAACATAGGCTGTAAATCTCACCCTTGACTAAGACTTCAGAGCAAAATGCCTTCATCCCACAAGAAAACCAGGAGAGAGTTTCATGCTTTAGGAAGCATGTGAGCTTTAGGATCTGTCCTTGAGTAGGGTAACGTGGGAAACTGAACACAGCCCAGTGCTGATCCCCTGGGAGGCAGATAAACTAGGAATGGATCCATGTCTGCCTTGCACCATGGGCCTAAGCTTCATAGTTTATTCAACCTCTCAGGTTGTTTCTAAGAGAAATATCATATGCAAAGATGTGTGTGGTAATTAGAAGAAATATCCCTACCAGTGGCTCCTAATACTATCAAGTCCAACTTCCCTTTTGATAACAAATATTTTGGAATAGCCCTCTAGTTCCTGGCATGAAATTTGTAAGTAATATTACTGACCCCACACCAAGTGCTGTGTTCATAGACCTCACATGCACAGCCATTCGATGAGGGGGCAAACCTCTGGCCTCTTATGTCTGGGCATCTACATAGTGAAATGTGTGTTTCATGAAATAATATTCACGTTATCTTGTCTTTAGGTTATAATTCATTATACTGAGTTTTTAATACCTTTATTCAGGCATGATTTTCCTATCAATTATCTTTCCTTCTATGTGTTCAACTCAGTAATGTTTCTATTTCCAGAGTTGTGAAACCATAACCAGAATCTAATTTTAGAACATTCCCATCAATCCCAAAAGAAACCCCATATGCACTAGCGATCTCTCCCCAGCCCATGTCCAGCCGTGGGCAACCATTAATCTACTTTTTATCCTATAGATTTCTCTTCTTTGGACCTGTTATACAAATGGAATTGTATCATACCTGAGATCTTTTATATCTTGGTTTTCACTTTCCATAGTGCTTTTGAGGTCATATCAACACTTTGTTCCTTTTTATTGTCAAATAGTATTCCAACACGTGAATATACTACATTTCATTTATCCCTTCAATTATAAATTATGGTAAAGTTATAAATGGTGATGTTCTCAACACTTGCATACAAGTTTTTACAAGTGTTTAAACATTTCTTGGGTAGGAAGATTCTATCATTTATTGCTTTTTTAAAAAAAGATTTATTTATTTATTTATTTATTCATTTATTTATTTATTTATTTGACAGAGAGAGAGAGATCACAAGTAGGCAGAGAGGCAGGCAGAGAGAGAGGAGGAAGCAGGCTCCCTCTGAGCAGAGAGCCCGACGCGGGCCTCGATCCCAGGACCCTGAGATCATGACCTGAGCCTAAGGCAGAGGCTTTAACCCTCTGAGCCACCCAGGTGCCCTCATTTATTGCTTTTTAAGAGTGCCACTGATGTCTTTAAGGGATTGAAAAAACGTTTGGACATTTCTGAGCTGAAAAACACACAGACTTCCTTTAATTGACACGGTGATCATGTTCTTGAAAAAAATCACTATAAATTAGAACAGGGTACCAAATATTCATGTATGTAAACCCAAAAGAGTTAAGAGTCTAGAGTCTGATAATGATCATTAGGTTGTTCATCTATATAAATGCAACAGGACATGGAAGGACTTGTGAGATTTGGTCCATTATTTGCCAGGTGGGATTGGCCTGCACAATTAGGACACTGAGAATCCTTGCTTCTCCCTCGCCTTGGCAGCCACACCAGGGCCCCAGTCATAATAGAAACACAAAGTCCTTACCGATCTCCAGCATGCCCCACCCCAGGACGATATTTTCCCATTGAGATCACACTGATAGAACTCAGAAGTTGGACATCAATGGACTGTTTATCATGAGCCAGTCGTCATGTTCATGCTCTACACGTTCCTTCCATTTAGTCTTGACAATAAACCTATGAACGAGCGCAGTCTTAGAGAGAAGAGCAGAGTGGCTTCAAGGAGCTGGGTCTACATGAGGCAGGGCTCCTATGACAGAGAGGACGTACTGGCACCAGTCCTGTGACCGCCACAGGACAAAGGAAAGCAGAAGGAAGAGGGTGATGGGGGGCATGCCGAACAAGGAAGTCACCATGCCTTCTTCCCACCCTCTTGTCTGTGTGCAAGACTAGAACCGTTTCCTCAGATTTCCTCTGAAGATGACTTATTCAGCTTCTGAGAAGAACTTCAATGAGACAAACTTATTGTAGTTTTCATTTCTCTTCCTCACGGGGATTTGTGCTTCGTAGTCCTTTTCTCCCCCTGCAGATGGTCTGTTTGAAGAGCATCCTGAGGCACCTTGTTTCTGGTGTATCTGTGTATTTCTCTCTGACATGAAGTTTTAAGGGGGAAATGTGTTCAGAGATGTTTCCGGGTGATTTTGTTCTCCATCTTTGGGAGCCTAAACAAATACGTTTATTGCAGTCATCATTAAATGCCTGATATTTAAAAACAGATAGCAAGGCAGATTTGGGTAGATGGGGAGGCTGATAATCAGGGCACTCCAGCCATTCATTGTCTCATGCCATGTCTGGGCCTTGAAATCATAGCTTCAGCTCTTCATTCCAGCTCCTAGCTTCTCCAGTAGGATGCACTTTCATTGGAGGCTTTTTTGTTTTGCTTTTCCCATTTTTCTACGTCTGCTTTTAAGCACGCAACTAAAAACCATGGGTTACCTAATCAGCTAGAAGTGTTCATCCACTAAGACATTTTATAATACATCTATGCTATATGTTTCCCCCAAATTTAGGTAATACTATCGATCTGGTAGAAGTTTGCCAATACCTGGAATGGTCCTCCGTTGATTTTCTAGCACGTATTACTAGGTCTCATGGTCTCAGGTGACTTTAAACAGGACGACTGACCATGCTGGTTAGCCAGGGACAAGAAGGGACCCAGGATGCACGACTTTCAGTGCAAAAACCTGGACAATTGTGGGCAAACCTGGACAGCTGGTCACATTGGAAATGATTTCAGTGAGCAAGAGTACCCAGGAAGCTTTATTTTAAGACGTCATGCCCCTTCCTCCCCCTTGACAACAGATTCTCTTCTACTTCCATGTAAGCTTTTCCTGGGGAGAAGTCAGACTGCCCAACATCCACTGGCTGCCGCCTCCATATGCCAGATTCTTGACATGCTTTATTTTAGCCTCTCTCTCTTGTCTGTTGATATTCAGCATGTGGGCTGCAGAAGTCCCACCAGTGGGACCTCTGATGGTCCCTTTTCTAGGGCAGTGTGCAGTAAAAAATGAGGTTCTGCGTGTATTGCAGTGAGGAATCCTAGCCCTGTTTCCCTTTTAAGGCCGTCAAGGTGACCTCTAGCAGCGCTGGGTAAGAGAATACAGGGCTTTGGCTTCCCATGCTCATCCACAGAGCTGAGCACCTGGTTTCAGATCAGTATGATTTTGTTTAATTGTATTCAATTTCTCGCTCAGTCTCTGATCACTTTCTAACAAGCTGTTATTTTTGGAGGTAGTAGAAAAATCAGTTCAGGAAGAGAGGATGAAGTGAAGAAGGGACTGGTGAGGAAGACTGTGCTTTCCCTGAGAGGACTGTGTCTTGGTGTCTGGGGAGGGGTGTGCTGGATGATGCTGGTGGATGCTGGAGAGTGCAAGCTCATGTGAGAGGAGTTGAGCCTACCTTACGAAGAGCGGCGACTACGTGGAGAAAGGCAGCGAAATGGCCAGATGGCTAGGATTGCTCAGTCTTTGCAAAAGTCAGCAAAGTCAGTGTTTTTTTTTAGCACTTCAGTTTTTTTGAGCAGTTTTAGGTTCATAGCAAAATTAATGGAAAAGTATAGATGTGTCTTATACCCCCTTACCCCTGCTGATACACAGCCTCCCGCTCTATCGACCACTATCAATCCCACCAGAAGGTCCGTTTGCAACCAGTGATGACCTGGCACGGATATGTCATCCTCAGGC